>OZ024805.1:19047669-19312669 GCA_964017045.1 Omphiscola glabra
TAATAGAGCTGCAGTGTAATGGAACGCTAAAAGCAAAGGACGACACAGTTGGGCCTGCACAGTTGACTCGTTTCATTACTGAAGAGATGCCCCGGCTTCGTCTAAATGGGGCTCGAACCTTGAGTATGTTGAGTAGCACATATACGTGTGAGCAGCTGTTTACTGTGATGAAGATTAACAAAACATCACACAGGAGCAGTCTCACTGATGAACACTTGCAGTCCATCACGAGAGTCTCAATGACACAGAACATCACACAGGAGTCGTCTCACTGATGAACACTTGCAGTCCATCATGAGAATCTCAATGACACGTTACATCACACAGGAGTCGTCTCACTGATGAACACTTGCAGTCCATCACGAGAGTCTCAATGACACAGAACATCACACAGGAGCAGTCTCACTGATGAACACTTGCAGTCCATCATGAGAATCTCAATGACACGTTACATCACACAGGAGTCGTCTCACTGATGAACACTTGCAGTCCATCACGAGAGTCTCAATGACACAGAACATCACACAGGAGTCGTCTCACTGATGAACACTTGCAGTCCATCACGAGAGTCTCAATGACACAGAACATCACACAGGAGTCGTCTCACTGATGAACACTTGCAGTCCATCACGAGAGTCTCAATGACACAGAACATCACACAGGAGTCGTCTCACTGATGAACACTTGCAGTCCATCACGAGAGTCTCAATGACACAGAACATCACACAGGAGTCGTCTCACTGATGAACACTTGCAGTCCACACGTTACACCTGTAAGTAATCTTTTAGCCAATAGAATCGTCAGACAACAAACTATATACCATAAACTATAAACAGCTTTAATTTGTTTATTTTCGCATTATCCCAACTTCACTCCCCCACCCCCCAGCAGTTTTGTGTGTTTTCGTAATTTTCTTTTCTTTTCTACAACAAACCCTGGTACTTCCTTCACTGCTCCCAGGTGATGCAGGGGCGTATACTAATAACAGTTAATAACCAGCAACAACGACGAGACACGCGGCTCAGATCTCAGACTATGGACACGCCACTAAATCAAAATTGTAGGCGCCCTCACCTTCCACAATATTAACCCCCATGTAATGATAATAGATATCTAGGATCCATGGAACTGGTGGTCTTTGTAACCGTAATGTAACTTAAAGATTAGATGTTTATTTAGGAATCTGATTAGTCGCCACGCACAAATGCTTCTTGTGTTTGGTGGTTTCTTTGATTTGACTCGATTATGACCGTTGGGTGTAAGACTCGATTATGACCGTTGGGTGTAAGACTCGATTATGACCGTTGGGTGTAAGACTCGATTATGACCGTTGGGTGTAAGACTCGATTATGACCGTTGGGTGTAAGACTCGATTATGACCGTTGGGTGTAAGACTCGATTATGACCGTTGGGTGTAAGACTCGCTTATGACCGTTGGGTGTAAGACTCGATTATGACCGTTGGGTGTAAGACTCGATTATGACCGTTGGGTGTAAGACTCGATTATGACCGTTGGGTGTAAGACTCGATTATGACCGTTGGGTGTAAGACTCGATTATGACCGTTGGGTGTAAGACTCGATTATGACCGTTGGGTGTAAGACTCGATTATGACCGTTGGGTGTAAGACTCGATTATGACCGTTGGGTGTAAGACTCGCTTATGACCGTTGGGTGTAAGACTCGATTATGACCGTTGGGTGTAAGACTCGATTATGACCGTTGGGTGTAAGACTCGATTATGACCGTTGGGTGTAAGACTCGATTATGACCGTTGGGTGTAAGACTCGATTATGACCGTTGGGTGTAAGACTCGATTATGACCGTTGGGTGTAAGACTCGATTATGACCGTTGGGTGTAAGACTCGATTATGACCGTTGGGTGTAAGACTCGATTATGACCGTTGGGTGTAAGACTCGATTATGACCGTTGGGTGTAAGACTCGATTATGACCGTTGGGTGTAAGACTCGATTATGACCGTTGGGTGTAAGACTCGATTATGATCGTTGGGTGTAAGACTCGATTATGACCGTTGGGTGTAAGACTCGATTATGACCGTTGGGTGTAAGACTCGATTATGACCGTTGGGTGTAAGACTCGATTATGACCGTTGGGTGTAAGACTCGATTATGACCGTTGGGTGTAAGACTCGATTATGACCGTTGGGTGTAAGACTCGATTATGACCGTTGGGTGTAAGACTCGATTATGACCGTTGGGTGTAAGACTCGATTATGACCGTTGGGTGTAAGACTCGATTATGACCGTTGGGTGTAAGACTCGATTATGACCGTTGGGTGTAAGACTCGCTTATGACCGTTGGGTGTAAGACTCGATTATGACCGTTGGGTGTAAGACTCGATTATGACCGTTGGGTGTAAGACTCGATTATGACCGTTGGGTGTAAGACTCGATTATGACCGTTGGGTGTAAGACTCGATTATGACCGTTGGGTGTAAGACTCGATTATGACCGTTGGGTGTAAGACTCGATTATGACCGTTGGGTGTAAGACTCGCTTATGAACTTTAGATGTAAGATTCGATTATGAACTTTAGATGTAAGACTCGATTACGACTGTTGGGTGTAAGACTCGATTATGAACTTTAGATGTAAGACTCGGGTATGACTGTTGGGAGTAAGACTTGATTATGACTTTTGGGTGTAAGATTCGATTATGAATGTTGGATGTAAGACTCGATTATGAACTTTGGATATAGGACTCGATTATGACTGTTGGATGTAAGTCTCGATTATGACTGTTGGATGTAAGACTTGATTATGAACTTTGGATATATGATTCGATTATGACTGTTGGATTTAAGATTCGATTATGACTATTGGGTGTAAGACTCGATTATGAACTTTGGATGTAAGACTCGATTATGAGTGTTGAATTTTAGACTCGATTATAACTGTTGGATATGTAATCTTTTTTCTACGTTACATGTGAAGTTATTATAATTTTATTTTTAACACCCCCCCCCCCACCCAAACGGTGTTGTACTCGACGTGCACAGACTTTATAACACTTACCCCCTCTTCCCACCCTTTCCACTATAGAGAAACATTTTTCTCGCGCTTGTGTGTGTGTGTGTGTGTGTGTGTGGTAATCCCATGACGTCACAAACAGTCTTGGGATTTTCGATGTATAGAGGCGAAGCACGGGAAATTTCTGGGGATTATTGATTGGGGATATACCCAAGTGATATTGATAAACATTGACTAAGCATGAATGTGTAACTCATTGTCAATACAACCGCTGACCAATTCCTAGACATCTCAATGACGCGAGTAGGGGTTCGGGCACTATAAAATCTTTCATAGTTATAAAGAAAAAAAAACCAACATGGTTGCAACATGTATTAGAAAGTTGGACCGAGTACAAACCACCTGCAGAGAGCTTTTTATATATATTTTTTGAATAGATTGCACTTGCTTGAAAAGGAGTGTGTGGGGGGTGGGTGGGAGGCACATTGGTTTTTAATATGGAAAGGGGGGCAATTTCGGCCAACTGCAGTATTTTCAGCAGACTGGGGGTGGTGGCGGTGCGGGAGGGGGCGGCAGAAAATATATTGGCCCGTCCCGTGTCGGAACTTACATCCAGCTTGGCCACTGATTATTTTAATTATGTTGTGAAGCATCCAGATGATGACATGTTACTACAGGATCCACCCCCCCCACACCACTTTTTTTTGGACACTGTAGATTGAGCGTAGTTGAAGCGTGGCACATCTGGACCGATGAATCGCGGGGGCACCACACTCTCGGCTAACAGTCTCATCAATAGTTGTGGTTGTAAAAAAAGCAACAATAACAAACAATAGATTCAAGTGTTTAGTCCTCCTTCATCGTTATACTCGGTCGAGCGAATAATCATTTGATTAATGAAACAACCCCTAAAAGAAAAGTTGTTTGTATAAATCCTTAATAAATTGTAACATGGAGCAATGGGGGGGGGGGTGGGTCGTGGGGTCTTGGGGGTGGGGCTGAAAATTCGACAAAACATGCGTATAAGTGACGCATTTTATAAGATCCTAAGTAGTGCCCCTCTCCCCCCAACCCCTGCGTCTATCAAACGCTTTTACACCGCATATTTATTTCACCAACTGTTACAGAAAAACGAAAGGAAAATATTACTACGCACCTAATGGACTTGCCCTATTTTGTTCTTCAAGAATCTCATTTAGCGCAGTTATCGGGAATTTTATTTCGTGAAATCAGTGTCATCATATTTCCTTCATCTTCCCCTTGATAAAGAAAAAAAATATGCTTTTTTGGGTGTTAGGGCTGAAAATTTGAAAGAATGTATTGTTTTCGGCTACAAGTCTATGAGCCACGTTCCAGCCCAATAGGTTGAAGGGAAGTGGGCCACTTAGCCGTCCGAAGATTTTTGCCAGCCAGTCAGTCAGCCAGCCGCGAACAAAAGCGAAGTTGATATAAAGGATTTAAAAGAAGATCACAAATGCAGTACCGTTATTAATACTTTTTGGGGGTGAAAACCATTTCCCATAGTTTGTACAAGCGTGTCTGTTTCTGTGGTTTGTTAGTCGCTAACACGAGGCTAAGAACTTTTCAATGTTAATGTGCAGCGATAGTTTCAAAGCTATTTATAGCTGTTCACAAAGGTCTTATATGTTAGGGGCCATCCATAAATGACGTCACGCGTCTAGGGGGGGAGGAAGGCAGATTTTTGTGACGATGTGTGACGAGGGGGAGGCGGGGACTCTCAAGCAATGTGACGTCACATGAAAAGTAGAATATTGTAGTAAAGAATTGCACTTAATAACCCTAAATTATTGACATTTTTAACATATTCTTTTATACAAAAACCATTATTTTATTTTTAAACTACTATCACCGAGACTGAGAGAATCAGTTCAGGTATGTGAGGTCCCAATAATGGCTCAGATCAGGTTACAAGACACAATGGATGAGGGAACTGGGGCTGTGGTTGCCATGCCAGTTGTGAGAATTTATGGCTAAACGTGGACACAGGAGTCATCCAGAGGATGTGGAATTGAAAAAATACAATGGTTGACCTTGGGGTGGGTGGGTGGTGGTAAATGCTATAGGGCAGGGGCCGGGGGGGGGGTAATCTTAGTACATGCTCTAGAGCAGGGATTCTTAACATTTTTTGCAGCCCTGCCGGCCCACTCAGTTTTAAACACCCCCTTCCCCGAAACATATAAATTATATTGTAATAAAATTAAAAATAACTCAACAATTTAGTCACCGCAGTTTTAATTTCTTTCATTAACTTTATAAGCAAGGGAAAAAAATTACAAATAAAATCAATGCGCCAACAAAATTCCCAAGAAAGACATTTTACTGCTGCTGATCAAAATGGAGACAAACTATTTTTTTTAAAAAAGCTGCAACAGCTAGCAATGGCAGCAATTACAACCAGTGGCGTAGCCAGGGCCGGATTAACCTCTAGGCAAACAAGGCACGTGCCTTGGGCACCAAGCGTTTGGGGGCACCACAAGTCCTCAAGAACATTTTTTTTTGGAACAAATTAAGCCCAGAAACAACTGAAAATTGAACAAGTGCTATGAACATGAAGAAAAACATTATAATAAAAATTCACATTCAAGTTTGGTACAATCTTGAATGCTTAAAAATTAAGCGCATAAAAAAAATTAAAAAACTCCTGGTAAATGGTAATGAGCAAAATGCGGACCATGCGGACTCACTCGGCTTGTAAATAAATAATGCGGTCGTATTCGAATTTTAAAAATGTTTGGGAAGTTTTATAAAAAAATTTTAAACCATTTTTATATTTTCAATAAATAATATTAAAATAATAACATTAATTTATTAATTCGACCGGGAACCCCTTAGTAATAGACACAAAATGAGCATGTGAACATGAAAATGTGTGCTATTTTGTATTCTTCACTAGCAGATCATGTGCATAAATCTAGGAATGAATTTGAAAGATTTGAAGAAGCTGCAAAAATAATAACACCTGGTGTAGATTATAAGTCAACTAATCGAAAAGGACAAGTATATAAATGATGTTACGGTTCGATTTTCTTGTTTGGTCGATGTATCACTATCACAAACATCTCAGTGCTGTGAAGAACTAATAAATGCTTATCCTAAAGATTTGAACAATAATTTATGTACTGAACGACAACAATTTCATTCATATATTCGCCACAAGTTTCCTGCATCAAAATCGGAAAACAACACGTTCAATCATGGATAATTATACAAAGTAATAGTTAGAGACAACATCGAGTGTGCCTTTCCAAATATTCAAATCGCCTTGCACATATTTTTAAAATTAATGGTTACTAACTGTTCAATTGAGCACTCTTTTTCTCAGTTGAAATGTACAAAAAATCCAAATAGATCAACAATGAAACAAGAAAGGCTCGAATCCTTATCTCTGCTTATGATCGAGGCAGATGTGTTGCGCAAAATTAACTTTGACGATATACTCAAAAACTTCACTAGATGTAAATCTAGGAAAAAAAACTTTAAAATGTAAATGACAATATCTTTTTGATTTTTTCATCTAATAAAAATAAAGTATTTTTGTCGATTATTATTTCAAAATTTATTAACTATTAATTTTAATACAGAAATACTGTATTGTAGGTTTTACATAAGTGATAGCAGTAAAAACTACAAACATATTTGTTAACAACTGTTTTCTTTGAATAATATTGAACATACCAGCGTTCACGGTCAGTGAAAGATCAGGGGCCCCGGGCAGAAGGGGGCACCCATGTGTGTTTGTGCCTTGGGCACTAACGTGGCTTAATCCGGCCCTGGGCGTAGCTAGGGTTGGTGTCACCCGGTCCAGTAAGCTAGTGGTGTCAACCCTCCACCCTCGACTTCCACGATGTAATTCTTCTTGTTAAACTTAGTCCACAGTATTGAAGGTCAGGAGGTAAATGTATTTAAGAACTGTGACATGTACTTAGAATCGCTTATTGTTATTAGAATGTTATCAAAGGATAGTTTTACTTCTCAGATTTTAAATAATTATAGCTTCCTGTCACATACATTCGGCGTTGAAACATGGTCAAAACGGTGTGTTTCTGACCTAATAATAAGGTAACCTAACTGCTGACGCATCACCTTTGAAATTTTAATAAAAAACGAATCTTGTTTGGTTACATGGGTGGAAAATGTACGTGCCATCTGTTATCCTTTTATGAATTTCGGTTAGACCGAGCATTGTGTGCTCTGTAAATACGCAATTTTTCAATTTGATGTCACCCCCCTGAGATGGTGTCACCCCTGTGCGGTCCGCACCCCTCTGGCTACGCCACTGAATGCACTTTTCTAGTCTTCCGCACCTCAGGGCTGGGGAGGTACTTTTACCACTGGATAAGAACCACTGTTCTAGTGAAGTGTTTCTGACACAGGTGCAATAATTTGATATCCATGGGAGGTGACTTTCTTAATGGCTTGTAAAGGACAGTAGTGGACACAGGGATTTTTTATAGAGGGGGGGGGTGTAGAGATTTGTGACTTTATATTTTAGGGGGGGTCTAACTTTTTGTGACGATTTGTGACGATGGGGGGAGGGGGGGTCAAAAATCGGCAAAATTTGCGTGACGTCATTTATGGATGGCCCCTTAAAGTCTTATGTCTTATGTTAACGTCTGGGTTCAGAATAAATGAGGCAAATGCGTCTCTCACAGTAAATCTGGATTAACAGCTCAGGTAAACAAAATATGGCGGCGGGACTGCTCTGTTGCCGAGAGACAAGAAGAACGAGAATCAAAATGGACTCCAAAACCAAACCTCAACCGTCTGTCTGACAGAAATCATAACATGAAAACATCCAGGTGTAAAATGTCACGTCTGGTGTGGGGGGTGTGGTGGTGGGGGTCAGAGAGAAGGGGGCGGTCATTATTGTGGGGAGTAGGGCTAAGATTACACGATGCGAGGATGCAGCCACGTTCATTGAACCGTGGCGGGATGGAAAAAAAAGGGGGGTGGGGTGGGTGGGTAGAAATGTGCGTGTGAGTCGGGGGTAGGAACATACTGCGCACATCTTGACTGTTGGGGGAATTGCGCCCCACGCAAACACTCCACTCAATGGCAATCGTTAGTTGCTAGCAACGCTCCTTATGGCGCCGCGTGTTGCTAGGCAGAGAGAGAGAGAGAGAGAGAGAGAGAGAGAGAGAGAGAGAGGGAGAGAGAAAGAGAGAGAGATACAGAGGAAAAAAGAAGAAATATTTTAATTGAACTGTGGTTTCGTTCTGTTGCTTTTGGAAGTGGTGGAATTAAGAGTTTTATTAACCAAAGTCAGGCACGATGCTGCATGTCATTAGGCATTGAGACAAACAGGCCGAAAAAGGGGGAGGAGCGGCTGGCAAATGCCGGGCCCCTGGTTAGATCAGACCACCCCCCATCTATAGTTATACTGCCCGAGTTTGAGAATTAAATTGGCATCCTTACATTAAATTTGATTAACTCATGAAAATAAAACAAGAGCTTTTCATCCCCACGCCGTATGATGGTCCCTGATTTGGTGCATTTCAAATATACTTTGGGCGACAGCTGGCAGTTAAACATTATTTTAATAGATCAATAATCGTACATTTGCAAAGCATTAAAAAAACCCACACACATGCAACACCCTCCCCCCCGCCCGCCCGTGGACCAAGTACAAGTATCCCATTAAATGACCACATTTGAAACCATGAAAACTATTCTGGAGCCATCTTGCACACTTAAAATGTTTTTGGCTCTTGGTCTCCAGCAGACTTGGAGCCATCTTGCACAATTAAAATGTTTTTGGCTCTTGGTCTCCAGCAGACTTGGAGCCATCTTGCACACTTAAAATGTTTTTGGCTCTTGATCTCCAGCAGACTTGGAGCCATCTTGCACACTTAAAATGTTTTTGGCTCTTGATCTCCAGCAGACTTGGACCCATCTTGCACACTTAAAATATTCTTGGCTCTTGATATCCTGCAGACTTGGAGCCATCTTGCACACTTAAAATGTTTTTGGCTCTTGATCTCCAGCAGACTACGTGATTTTCTGTTAGTCCGTTTCGCCAATAAATAAAGTCAATTAAATGCACATTACGACCCGCGGTCTACCCTGCAGTAGTGCTTCTCAAACATTTCAGTTTGGCAAACAGGTGGTCACGTTTACTACTACACCAGGGGCCGGTGTCAGATTTATTAATTATTTTGCATTTTCATCACCAGACATATGTCAAAAATATTACTTTTTTTAAATATTTGATAGGCCTCTAAGCCACTTCGACAGGCCTCTAAGCCACTTTGACAGACCCCTAAGCCATTTCGACAGACCTCTAGTAAACTATAACAATTTAATCCTGGCCCCTTGTATGGTTTTGTTATGGCTGTTTCAAAATACACCACCCTCTCACGCACTAGCACAGGGTATTTAATCTACATATTGACAACTTCAATCTTACCTGGTAATACATTATGTCGGAGGAACGAAAACTCGTTATAGCTAGCGGTGACTATTAATTGCAAAATTTGAACCTGCTTTGTATTGATTGACGAATTGAGCAGGATGTTATTGCCATTAAAATCCCCCCAAGTTCATGGCCAGATTCAATAGGCCTTAACGAGTGACTGTGAAAAAGGTTGTATTGTTCTATTAATTTATGCACAAGACAATCTCCTTTTTTAAAATTTTTTAAAATGTGGTTTTGAATGAAGAAAGACTCCAAAGAGGAAACATTTTACTCGAGCCCCACTCCCCGCTACCCACACTGCCCCCCAGTCCCCCCTCCCCCAGGTTCTTGATTCATGTTGTGTGACTTGTAAAGTAAGGCTGGTGGACAGTTACCGGCCCTAAAGACGACTGCAACTTTGAGAAAAATTTGTCGTCCGAATGCGATCGTGATTTCAATCTATGTATGGTTGGCCTGGAGAAAAATGGGGGGGGGGGGGAGTGGAGATATGAAGCCAGAACACTGAAGAAACAAACATGGCCTCCGAGTATAATCCATAATTTATATCGTTTACCCTCCCCCTTCCACACACTCACGCAATTTCAACACTGACATCAAAATCATATGTTTGACCTTTGCCTTAACCGACACATTTAACTAAAATCACACGATTGACCCTTTTATTAAATAATTTAATACATTATATAATAAAAGGATGTCGCTAAAGACAAGGTAAAAGAAAAATATTTCAATAAGATTTCTTCCAGTGAGACCACAATAAGATTTATTCCAGTGATACCACAATAAGATTTCTTCCGGTGAGACCACAGTAAGATTTCTTCCGGTGAGACCACAGTGAGATTTCTTCCAGTGAGACCACAGTAAGATTTCTTCCAGTGAGACCACAGTGAGATTTCTTCCAGTGAGACCACATTGAGATTTCTTCCAGTGAGACCACAGTGAGATTTCTTCCAGTGAGACCACAGTGAGATTTCTTCCATTGAGACCAGTGAGATTTCTTCCAGTGAGACCACAGTGAGATTTCTTCAATTGAGACCACAGTGAGATTTCTTCCAGTGAGACCACAGTGAGATTTCTTCCAGTGAGATTTCTTCCAGTGAGACCCCTTGTGCTCGTGCTTTCATTCAGTTACACTAACTCCCACGTTCGTACCGAAAACAACACTATCATAGAAAATCAATAAAACACCATCTGTTTAAAATCCTAATGCTAAACACAGTGATGTCGGCATTGCACTAGCTCTAGCCACTACTCGTAATGTTATGGACGTTCTTACAACAACGGGAAAATAGATGATTTCCCATATTCCATTAAAAGTGATGTCCTTCCATATTCCGATAAAGTGGATTTTCTTCCATATCCAGTAAAATTTATGTTCTTCCATATCCAGTAAAATTATGGAGTAAAATTGTTCTTCCAAATCCAGTAAAATTGATGCTCTTCCATATCCAGTAAAATTGATGCTCTTCCATATCCAGTAAAATTGATGTTCTTCCATAGCCAGTAAAATTGATGTCGTTCCATATCCATTTAAATTGATGCCATGCTCTTCCATATCCAGTAAAATTGATGCTCTTCCATATCCAGTAAAATTGATGCTCTTCCATATCCAGTAAAATTGATTCTCTTCCATGTCCAGTAAAATTGATTCTCTTCCATGTCCAGTAAAATTGATGTTCTTTCATATGTTAGTAGAGCGGATGTTCTTCCACCTTCCACATACATGTTCTTCTAACTTCCGGATAAATGCATGGTCTTCCAACATCAGGTAAAGTGGACCAACCCCCCTCCTTTTTTTTTTACATTCCCTTAAAGTGAATGTTCTTCGAACTCCTTGTGAATAAAAAAATTTCGCGTACCCCTTGAAAGTAATGTTATAGTACAGTGCCTGGTTTTAATATTTCGCACTGGCTGCTCAAATCTGCCACACTTACAAATGCTACCGTCCTTGGCCTTGGACAAACACGATTGGTGGATCAGAGACGTCATGACCTAGTGATAAGAGCAGCAGCTGTGGTTGACGTGAATCACCAGCCACGGCTGACACACACAAGGGGGTGTGGTGGTGTGGGGGGGGGACACCGTTACACTCAGTTGATTTACGTAACGATGTTTAATGTAAGGGGACGCATGAACGGACGCGGAGGAAGTGGGGATGGCCCTTGGGAGGAGTTGACTTTTTGGTTAAATAGGGTGGACATTTTACTCAGCTGTCGAATGCCAGGCAAATTCTAGTCTGAAGTTTTATGACTGAGTAAGACCAGGCAATCACTTCCAGTAAGCTTGATTTGGGGATATTACTTTTACTCTGTTAAGTGACGATAGGTGGTAACACGTAAGGCCAGGGTTGCTAATTGGTTCTTCAAACTTTTGTTTATGCATGTGTGCGCCATCAGCAACCTCCCCCTCCTCATGGGAATCGGCATACAGCTAGAGTACGTAGAATTTTTGTGGTAAACACGGACGGCACTCCTAAGCTATACGCAGCTGTTGGATACAAAAAGTGGAAGATCGTAATGTGTTGTAGCCCTGACTTGGGGGGCTTTAACTTGTGTTAAGGGAGGGAGAGTTGTTCGATTCGTCAGCCTCACTCTCTCGTCCTTGTCTGTTTGCTCCAGTGGCAAGATGACTAGAAACAGAGCAAACTGTATGGACACTCGTGGGAACATCGGGGAGGATAACTGATGAGGGGGTCTGAAACGACTCAGAAGCAATATACTGTAAGTCTGAGGTAAGCTCAAGTTTAATTGAAAGGACAAGAAACCCATAATGGCCACGCATAACAAAGTCCAGCATTCTAAAAGGCTCCCCTCACCCACCTCCAGGCTGGCCAGATCTTGTCTCACTGTGTCATATTTGGAAGGTTTTTTTTTTTTACGGAAGGAGAAAAATATGACACTCATGACGATCCAGGACTGAAGACGCCCCCCCCCCCCACCTTTTTTCCAAACCTCTGTATGTGACAATGGAAGAAGCTGGCGATCTCCTTCAGTGTGGCCACGGGAACAACGTCTGGACGTGGAATGCTATGAATTAAATAGATCAAACGAGGGAGAGTTGCCTATCCAGCCTGGGGACTGCCATTGACTGTTATAGAAAGATCTTGAGTGACCAGTTAGTCGAAGGAAGTTCCTGTTTAGTTCGTGTTTAGATTCTAACTGGATTTTGCTCTGAGTATTTCATTTTGGCTTGGCATATTATTTTTAAATCCCCTTTCGCTTTGTTTTGACATGTCCATCCACACCGCCGCCTTCGCCTCCCCCCACCCACATCTTATCGCAGTAAAACAATATCTCCTTTGTCTGAATCAACAGCCCCACCCAATGTCCTTCACGGCCAGGCCAATATACCTTAATCTAAACCAGTGGTTCTCAACTTTCCTAATGCAGCGACCCTTTCATATATTCCTCATGTTGTGTCGGCCCCCCAATCCCCAAATTATTTTCTTTGCTAGTACATAAATATTTGTTTTCCGATGGTCCTCGGCGACCCCTGTAAAACGGCAGTTCGACCCCCCAAAGGGGTCGCCGCCCCACAGGTTGAGAACTGCTGATCTAAACCCTAACCAATTCTCAATTATTGATCATCGCTCGAGTAGCTAATCACGTTACCTCATTGATTTTTTACCAGTTCGTTGGACATCAGACTCGTTATCAACGTTATCTTCGATGACAGAGATTCTCAATTTTCTTTCATACCTCTACGCCAAAGGAGGTGCTCCTCTATAAATGTGTTTTTTTTCTAGGGCTGTCTATGGCGTCATGGTAGGTAATCACTGCTGATATAAGCCGCTTCACACGAAATCCTATTTTTTCGGAAAATGTATTTATATCAGACTAATGCCTATCCAATATCCTTTCTTTAATGCCTGAAATTCCGGGAAATCACCAAAAATTAAAATTATACATACGTTTTTTTGTACCGATTCTAAATCTTGTTCCTGATGAATCTCAGCAGCACCCCATTTGGTAAACCAAGCGCCCCTCCCTCCCCCCCACCAAGATTGCATTTCAACATCCCCCACGGGGCTATCTCGCCACACCTTGGGGGGGGGGCACTTTGAGAACCACTGTTCTATGACGCGGGTGGGAGAAGTGAACAACACATATTCCAGATGAAAGTTTCCTTAAAATGATCCTAGATTGTAGCACTTGGGAAATTTTGAGAAGGTAGCACTTAGGAAATATTTAGATGGTAGCATGTAAGAAATATTGAGATTGTACCATCTTAACATTATACGAATTCAATAACTCAAATTTCAACTATAGTTAAGTGCTACCAGCTTAACATTAGCCAAGTGCTACCAGCTTAACATTAGCCAAGTGCTACCAGCTTAACATTAGCCAAGTGCTACCAGCTTAACATTAGCCAAGTGCTACCAGCTTAACATTAGCCAAGTGCTACCAGCTTAACATTAGCCAAGTGCTACCAGCTTAACATTAGCCAAGTGCTACCAGCTTAACATTAGCCAAGTGCTACCAGCTTAAAATTAGTTAAGTGCTACCAACTTAACATTAGCCAAGTGCTACCAGCTTAACATTAGCCGAGTGCTACCAGCTTAACATTAGCCAAGTGCTACCAGCTTAACATTAGCCAAGTGCTACCAGCTTAACATTAGCCAAGTGCTACCAGCTTAAAATTAGTTAAGTGCTACCAGCTTAACATTAGCCAAGTGCTACCAGCTTAACATTAGCCGAGTGCTACCAGCTTAACATTAGCCAAGTGCTACCATCTCAATTACTTCACTGGGTACAAGCGTTTCTCAATCTCTACGATCTTCTCCAAAGCATCAGACTGGCGTTCGATGTCAAAAGCTATATGCCATGTAGAATGTCTTACATCCACATCTTCATAGTGTTTATCAATTTTGTTTTGTTTCGATTAAAGTGTATGACGATGACAATTTTCTATAATTCACATTCTTGATATATTAGAAAACTGGAGAACCTCTCTCTCACCCCCACCCCCACAAAAATGTGTCACACTCTTATCACTGGACATCCCATGTGGTGTAATGTCTTCGTGTTAGACTAATGGCGTTCTTTTGTAAGACATGTCAAGTCAATATATTTTTTTCTGTCTGGGTATTATGATTTATCGACAGTTCATGAACTGATCAATAGAAGATCGATGCGCTATTCGATTCTGTTCACATCAATAAAAAAGGGCGGGGTGTTCCAACGTTCAATGGTAGCAGCACAATGTTCTGTAAGATACCCCGTCGGTCTTTTGTTTTGTAAATTTTACTGTAAACATGTCGGCAACTCAAGCGTGTATATGTTTTTGTGTTTGCTTTTTAAGCATAAGAAGTGATGTTGTTGTTGTGGGGGTAGGGGGTAAGAACAAGAGGGAGGGGGAGAACCAGGCACTCAGTATCGACAACAGGTAACATTTTGAGGTGTTGGAATGAATCCATAAAATAATTGATACCGCTGTGCATGACATCAAATGTTTTTATATTCAACAACTGAATACATGCAATTCTAACTAGGTCCGCATTCAGAGTTAATTAAGCTGAGAGAGCGGGATCAATTATTGTAATCGGAAAACCAGGAATTCTCAAGATCTGGCTGCCGAGCCCCCAAACTTCTTAAGTCCCAAAATATGCTAATAATAGTGATGCCTAAATATCCCTGTTTGGAATCGAGCTCTGTTATGTCTGTCCTCTTATCAAATCCCTTGTAATCAGTGTGAAATGGTGGGGGCTGATAGTGTTGAAATTGTATAAAACATTTGAAATAGATCACGGGACTTATTGTATTTTAGACCTGCAAAGACAAGGTGACCAAATGCGTCTCTATAAAGAATACGGTATACATTAGACCTTCACGGAGTAGTGACCTTTACAAAACACACATTATTACATTAGACCTTTACGAAGTGGTGACCATTACAAAACACACATTATTACATTAGACCTTCACGGAGTGGTGACCATTACAAAACACGTAATTACATTAGACCTTCACGCAGTAGTGACCATTAGAAAACAAACATAATTACATTTGACCTTCACAAATTAGTGACCATTACAAAACACACATAATTACATCAGACCTTCACGGAGTGGTGATCATTACAAAACACACATAATTACATCAGACCTTCACGCAGTGGTGACCATTACAAAACACACATAATTACATTAGAACTTCACGGAGTGGTGACCATTACAAAACACGTAATTACATTAGACCTTCACGCAGTAGTGACCATTAGTAAACAAACATAATTACATTTGACCTTCACAAATTAGTGACCATTACAAAACACACATAATTACATCAGACCTTCACGGAGTGGTGATCATTACAAAACACACATAATTACATCAGACCTTCACGGAGTGGTGATCATTACAAAACACACATAATTACATCAGACCTTCACGAAGTGGTGATCATTACAAAACACTCATAATTACATCAGACCTTCACGCAGTGGTGATCATTACAAAACACACATAATTACATCAGACCTTCACGCAGTGGTGATCATTACAAAACACACATAATTACATCAGACCTTCACGGAGTGGTGATCATTACAAAACACACATAATTACATCAGACCTTCACGCAGTGGTGATCATTACAAAACACACATAATTACATCAGACCTTCACGCAGTGGTGACCATTACAAAACACACATAATTACATTAGAACTTCACGCAGTGGTGATCATTACAAAACACACATAATTACATCAGACCTTCACGGAGTGGTGATCATTACAAAACACACATAATTACATTAGACCTTCACGCAGTGGTGACCATTACAAAACACACATAATTACATTAGAACTTCACGCAGTGGTGATCATTACAAAACACACATAATTACATCAGACCTTCACGGAGTGGTGATCATTACAAAACACACATAAACTTGTCGCGGGGTATTTCAAAATTTATTTTGAATAAATGGCATCAGATAAAAAGATGATGAATAATTGGAAAGTTTTTTTTGCCGACGCAGCAGTCTGTCTGTTATAAAAAAAAAAAAGGAGCTAAATTGAAAATACCCCACCTCCCATTTCCCCCCATACCATTATTCCATCCAATCGATAACAAAATACGCTCTATTTTCAGGCGCACTTTGCCACGAGCAAGCTTCTTGTTTATTTTGATAGCCATTTTTGTTTTCATGTCTTTTTCAGATGTTCGTGCGGAAAACACAGCCGTCAGCTTAATGGACACACGCAGCTATGGTCGAGTCTCGAATAAATGACGGAGTTGCGTTGATTAACCATACACCATCGCCCATCTTTCAATTTCACCTGTCAGTACCTGTGCTGCAAATCTATTTGGGAAGATTAACAGGATTAAAAGTTGGTTTGCGTCGTTGAAATAAATAATACATATTATAGATCATAACGGATCTAAAGGAAAATAATTGTTATGACTCCAATGTTTATTTTAAGTATTTTTCAATTTTCTTGAATGGAATTTAGCGGGGAAGCGGCCAAGTATTTTTTCTTCTCCACTCGTCATGGTGCTTTTCGGCGGGGAAAAACTCTGCACGGATGTGAAGACGGCGGACACTCGGGAGTGAAAGGGATCACGTGATGGAAGCCTTGAACTTTTCCCCGTAGCTACACCATGCCTGATTTTGGTGTGGCTCTGTCTTGGATGATACTCTCCCCCGTCGCGTTCTTCAGCAACCTCGCGCTGGTCTTCGTCGTCCTCCACTACCGGCCGCTCTTCCACAGCTGCGACGTGGCGCTGACGTCGCTGCTCGTCACCATGGCGACCAACGCGCTGCTGCTCCTCCCCATACAGGCCGTGATGGAGCTCGGCGACTTCTACTGGAGCGAACAGTTCTGCACGTTCTTCGTGTGGCTGTCTGTGACCCTCCGCTCGTCCAACCTGCTGGTACTGCTTGCCTCCAGCGTGTACTGGATGGCGTCGCTCCGGGTCACGGTCAAAGGTCACATGTTCACGTCCTCGAAGTACATGAAGCTGAGCGTGTGCGTGTGCTGGTTGATCTCCGTGGTCATCGGATTGATCCCGGCCACGGGCGGGACCGTGATGTTCCACTTCTACGCAGACGACTCGTGCAGGTTCCTGCCTGCGAACATCAGTGTCGGGTTCGCCTTGGTCTTCATCATCATGCCCCTGCTGACCTTCCTCATGGGGCTGATCAGCACCGCGGATTCGTTCACGTTGTTCAGACGGATGAAGGACATCGCCCTGGCCCGAAACGACGCCGGCGGGCTCAGTCTGCCGACAGCGTCAGCGGGGGCGGCAACGCCGGGCGGCTCTGCGATCCACGCCAAATACAGCGAGCTTAACGTGTCGGCGGATCTGTGCCGGCTGGTTCTCGTTTACACATTGGTGTCTACGGGGATCAATGGTCTACCACTTATGGTGAGTTGCTCTAATAACTGTCTACCACTTACGGATTTGAGTGTATACTTTACATAGAATTATATGTTTTGATGTATCGGAATCCTATTGTAAACAGCGATATTAATTTACAGGTGTCCCAATTCGTCCAGCTGGTCCAGGGCCACGACAGGGTTGTCATGGAAACAGTTCTGCTCTGGCTGGTGTTGTTGGAGTCCCTGATCCTGCCCCATTTACTCTGGCTGCTGAGCGACCGGTACCGCCATGCTGCCGTGTACACGTGGAAGGTGTTCGTGCTCAGAGATAAGGATGCGAGGGAGGAAGGTTAGTACATCACCTGTGTGGTGAGGGCTGCAAAGGGGGCGGGGTCATTCAATGAAGGTGGGTTATTCACGTGAATAAAGGGAGATGAAGGTGGGTCATTCACGTGATTGAGGGGAGATGAAGGTGGGTCCTTCATCTACTTAAAGTGGGTCTATAAGAGGGGTCATAATATAGTTCAGACACTATCGGAGAATAGAGTTACCTAGGACATTATAAGCCAATAGAATTAGATAGGACACTATGACCCAATAGAATAATATATGACATTATGAGCTAATAGAATTAGATATGAAAGCATGGGCCAATATAATTAAATAGGACTCTATGGGCCAATATAATTAGATAGGACAATATGGGCCAATTAGATAGGACACTATGGGCCAAGTAGATAGGACACTATGGGCCAATTAGATAGGACACTATGGGCCAATTAGATAGGGCACTATGGGCCAATTAGATAGGACACTATGGGCCAATTATATAGGACACTATGGGCCAATTAGATAGGACACTATGGGCCAATTATATAGGACACTATGGGCCACTATAATTAGATAGGACACTATGGTCAAAATGGACGATAGCTAGAACGTTTTCACCCAAAGAAAGATCTAGATCAGCGTTTCCCAAATGGTGGTCCACGGACCTGCATCGGTCCGTGAGCTTAACCTATTGTCGGTCCTTGGGACACGCTGGCCTGGGTTATGGTAGGCAGCATGTTAGGCAGGAAATTAAAGATACCAGTAATGGAATTGTAGCAACCAGTTTTAGAGAATAGCAGGATAGGCATTAGATGGCCAATGTTAAACTGGGGATAGAAATAAATAACATTCAGACTAGACACTTGGACTATAAATCTTTATCTTTATTGATCTCATTTGTGTGTCTTGACCTCCTCGGTATCCACAGACGCTGCTGCGTGTACACTTCAAGCGTACAGATTTAAAGAAAGGGTTTTGTACGCGAGACCGTACATGAATGGCTCAGGACCACCCAAGGTGGGCTGCTGTGTTGTCTGTTATGTTGGCTGTCGTGTTGGCTGCTGTGTTTGTCTGTTACGTTGCCTGCTATGTTGGCTGATACATTGCCTGCTGTGTTGGCTGATACATTGCCTGCTGTGTTGGCTGATACATTGCCTGCTGTGTTGGCTGATACATTGCCTGCTATGTTGGCTGATACATTGCCTGCTATGTTGGCTGATACATTGCCTGCTGTGTTGGCTGATACGTTGCCTGCTATGTTGGCTGATACATTGCCTGCTATGTTGGCTGATACATTGCCTGCTGTGTTGGCTGATACATTGCCTGCTGTGTTGGCTGATACATTGCCTGCTGTGTTGGCTGATATATTGCCTTCTGTGTATGCTGCTATGTTGGATGTTGTGTTGGCTGCCAGGTCGCTATGTTGGCTGCTTTGTTGGCTGATACGTTGGTTGTTAGCAGATAGGCTGTACTCATTGGTCTACGTGATGTATGATAGAATAAACTGTGCTGTGTGTATCAAATTATTTATAAAATTTTATCGACAAATCGAGAGTAACAGCTTAAGCATCGACGTGTTGAAAATGTAGGTCGGGAAAGTGAGTAAAATGTAGGTCGGGAAAGTGAGTAAAAATGTAGGTCGGGAAAGTAAGTAAAAATGTAGGTCGGGAAAGTGATTAAAATGTAGGTCGGGAAAGTGAGTAAAAATGTTAGGATTATGTCGAATCGAATGAGTGTTAAAATAACTGTTCTGTCTATAGATATTTCTTGAAGTTGTGTGGCGTATAAATTAGGTCATACATTTTTTAAATGTGTATATTATATGATGGCTCATCTTGTGACTTAGCACTCTAACCAACATAAGGTATAGCACAGTCTGTACATTAGCACTCTAACCGACATAAACATGATTTTTGGTGCAGAACTCCAATACAATCTCAAATTTCTCAATCCACCGACTCCTTTTGACCACTTCATTTCATCATAAAAAAGAAAAAAAAAACTTGCTCTTCTGTCCCATGAGTGTCCCTGTACAATATCTTCCTTTCTCTCCACCCATCATCACTTTACAATAAATGCCATTCTATACCATGAGTGTCCGGTAGAATATCTGCCATTCTACGCCATGAGTATCCCGGTAGACTATCTGCCATTCTCTCCCTTGAGTATCTTCAATTTTACCCGTAACCAAATGGTGTTCTGACAATTCAAAAAGTGTTACATACAATTATTTACTGGCGACACTTACAAACACATATTGACCAATATCAAACCTCTCACACAGGATATTACTTAGGATGAAAAAAAATAATTTTTCTAACAAAATATGTGTTACCGGATGTTTACACATGACGTCATGTTTGAGCTTTGCCGCTGAGAGCCGGCGATGAATAGTCTATAATAAGGAACATCAGTGTGAGTTATTTTTAGATGGTATTTTGCAAAGTGCTTCCATTATTAAAAAAAAACGTTATTCATATATGCATTTTTGCAAAATACTCACGTTTCTACTATTCTGACATTTAGCTCCCAAGCCAGGAAGGCGTTGATGATATTTGCAGTGTCAGCCACTTGAGCTTCCAGCTGCATCCCCGGCGAACGCCATGCTACAAGCGCGTACAGTGTGTCTCGGGCCTTGGGTTTAGTTGACAGTGTGTCTCGGGCCTTAGGGTTTAGTTGACTGTGTGTCTCGGGGCTTAGGTTTAGTTGACAGTGTGTCTCGGGGCTTAGGTTTAGTTGACAGTGTGTCTCGGGGCTTAGGTTTAGTTGACAGTGTGTCTCGGGCCTTAGGGTTTAGTTGACAGTGTGTCTCGGGGCTTAGGTTTAGTTGACAGTGTGTCTCGGGCCTTAGGTTTAGTTGACAGTGTGTCTCGGGCCTTAGGGTTTAGTTGACAGTGTGTCTCGGGCCTTAGGGTTTAGTTGACAGTGTGTCTTGGGCCTTAGGTTTAGTTGACAGTGTGTCTCGGGGCTTAGGTTTAGTTGACAGTGTGTCTCAGGTCTTAGGTTTAGTTGACAGTGTGTCTCGGGGCTTAGGTTTAGTTGACAGTGTGTCTCGGAGCTTAGGTTTAGTTGACAGTGTGTCTCGGGGCTTAGGTTTAGTTGACAGTGTGTCTCGGGCCTTAGGGTTTAGTTGACTGTGTGTCTCGGGCCTTAGGGTTTAGTTGACTGTGTGTCTTGGGGCTTAGGTTTAGTTGACAGTGTGTCTTGGGGCTTAGGTTTAGTTGACAGTGTGTCTCGGGCCTTAGGGTTTAGTTGACAGTGTGTCTCGGGCCTTAGGGTTTAGTTGACAGTGTGTCTCGGGGCTTAGGTTTAGTTGACAGTGTGTCTCGGGCCTTAGGTTTAGTTGACAGTGTGTCTCGGGCCTTAGGGTTTAGTTGACAGTGTGTCTCGGGCCTTAGGGTTTAGTTGACAGTGTGTCTTGGGCCTTAGGTTTAGTTGACAGTGTGTCTCGGGGCTTAGGTTTAGTTGACAGTGTGTCTCAGGTCTTAGGTTTATTTGACAGTGTGTCTCGGGGCTTAGGTTTAGTTGACAGTGTGTCTCGGGGCTTAGGTTTAGTTGACAGTGTGTCTCGGGGCTTAGGTTTAGTTGACAGTGTGTCTCGGGCCTTAGGGTTTAGTTGACTGTGTGTCTCGGGCCTTAGGGTTTAGTTGACTGTGTGTCTTGGGGCTTAGGTTTAGTTGACAGTGTGTCTTGGGGCTTAGGTTTAGTTGACAGTGTGTCTCGGGCCTTAGGGTTTAGTTGACAGTGTGTCTCGGGCCTTAGGGTTTAGTTGACAGTTTGTCTCGGGGCTTAGGTTTAGTTGATTGTGTGTCACGCATTCACATGACGCACGTCTCCTCACGCATATCACATATTGAATGGCTAGCCAATTAATTGATGGAGTTTCGGGCATGAAATTCATGATTGAAGAGTTATTGAAACTGCAGTTCTAGAAAACACAAATCACGGCATGATTATTTTGTTTTTCACGACCGAGGCGCATCAATACGATTTATTTTCTAATGATTTTAAGTCATTATTAGAGCGGTTAGTTAAGGGATTTCACAAAACTTTGCTTACGTTCCTTCCATGTATTTCAGGCCAATGGGGCGGCAGTCAGACCAATCCCTGACCACCATAGTTCTGGTGCCTCCCCGCAGCCAACGGAGCACAGGCCGCCAACCAGATCGAACGGCTTCAGCGGAGGACATGATGCTGATCACAGAGGTCGAGATAATGATATAATGACTACTGACCTTGATGACGGCATGACAGCCTTAACCCAGCTGACCTCCACGACACCGGTTGGCCTCCAGACGACGGAGGCCCGGCCTCACCCCGACCGCGTCGTCGCCGCCGAGGCCGGGAGTCGAGTGCCGCCCAAAAAATCACCAAGGGCGATTCTGCCGACGGGCGTGAGAAAGGCCCCGACGTCACCCCCTCCCCCTCTTCCGCCAACAACGCTGCAGACTTTGGGGGTTCCCGAACAGCTCTCACCTAATGATGTCAAGCGTTCAGCGTCCTCCAGTTCCAGGCAAGAGTGGAAGGATAAGATGAGAAAGAAATATCTACCCGCTGTTTTGTTGGACAACTCCTTCGAAGTCGAGTCCCCTGACAGTGTCCCGGATACCAACACAGATGCTGACAACGATACAAGGAGCTCCGTGCGTGCTACGCGGGGCGCGAACCAGCTACCCAACACAGCTAGTACCGATAGCTCCTATTACATTTCAAGCGACTACCACTACGAGTATCTGAGCGACTCCGGCCCGCCGCCCCTGCAACAGCAGTGGACGTGTGACAGCGAGGGCGACGCCTACGGGTCGTGTGACATAGTAGATGTCCTTGACGACTCGGATGCCCGTGACGATGCGAGCCTTCAGTCCGAGACAGTGGCTGAGGTAGCTCACCAAAATAGTGACATCGTGGTCACCTTCTTCGAAGGGAAATCACACAATTTTCCCGGTGGTGATGCAATGAAGAGTCACGTGGACATGGAAATTATAAACATGCCTTCCAGAACAATACCCAGGACTTCCAGGAGTACCGCCGTTTTTTCAATACCCGTTCAGAACGGCCCCAGCGTAAACCAACCCAATGTCTTGGACGTCCAGTTCGAAGATTCTGATTCTTTGACTACACCGGATGTTGTTACCGTCGGCGCTCTTCATGGTACGACCCCGCCGGTGAACCCAGTCATCCGTAGAGACAATTATAGGAAGTTTCTGCCCTACACGAACTTAGTGGTGTCCAGTGTGGATGTTGAGGACAATACTTTTGGCGGAGACGCAGCTGGACCGGATGCCAGCAAAGAGGTAAGTACTTCAGCAAGGACACCTCGGCAAAAACAATTATCGGAGTCCAGTCCTCCAAAGGGCACTAAGACTACTAGTCAGTCAGACTCGCTATCAACAGACGGAACTTCAAGGCTTAGTAGTGAAGAAAGTGATTCTGAGAACGTTCCTAATGAAGAGGAGCCGTCTGATGAAGCTAAAAAGACTGTCGTGCAGCAGGATTATGGCGGACTAGAAACGGTGAGTGGCCCGGAGATGCTTCGTCTAAAGATGTCGTCTGTCAGGCGTGCGATCGCCATGGATTCGACGGATGATTCAACCAATAGTGACAGCGACCCGGAGCAGGACCAGACTACGTCTACTGTCACAGCCTACGGCCTGCCCGCGGATCATGTTACAGACGTTAAACGGGCTACCAACCCGGCTGAAAATCGGACGAATGAGTTTGCCGATGACGGCGAATTCAGTCCACACACTTCTGGGGTATCGGGAGATCAAGCCAGTACACGTTACGTCCTAGGGACGGAGTCTGAACACGATGTGGCTAGAAACGTTAAAGAACGCCATTTGCCCTCACCTGCAGTAAAACCGAAACCTCCAGCGAGGGCCAAGAGACAAAACGATCAAACATTAACTACAAACCCATCTACTGCTGCCACCGGTTTGAACCCATCTCCCAAGTCACCGCCCCAGTCCAGGGAATCCAGGCAGGCGGAATTCACAACGAATCCATTTTTAAGGGAGTCCTTTGAAATAGCGTCGCGAAACCACCAGGTGAGATCACACACTAATCCATTTTTGAACGCGTCTGACATCTTCATAGGATCTGAAGAAGCGTCGTCGAGTGATAAATTCCTGGGGAAAACGGCTCTCGTCTCCACGATTAAACCAGGGAGTCACGGCATCGTGAAGCCGCCGCGAAACAGAGAAAACAGCCTCAAGAAGAAATCCGCTCGTCATACGTCATCCGAAGACGAGCTGGATTCGATTCTGAACGGCGACGAGGCGAGTAATAATAATTCGTTCACCGACTCATCCGCTTCTAGTCCAATACAATCTAGTCCGAGAGGCTTTGACGCAAGGGCTCGGACACAACAAGCCGACACGGCAGGAGACAGCGACGGTGCGGCCAGCGATAAATCTGTCGTTTTGGAACCTTACTGCGAAAGACGTCCCGCGTGGATGGAAGACCCCCTCATATCATCCCATGGAACGGTTTTCCTCAAGGATCACCTCAACACCGAATCAGACACCGATGGCTTCGAGGACGCATTCGCGCCGTCGACGTTTCGCGTCACCGTTAGCGACGATACCTCCGATGAGGTCGTGGAGTACGATTTCGATGCCGTTAACGTAGGCGGTGTCGATTACGGAAATAATCGACTAAATCATTACAGCCGACCCCCCGCGGGTTTAGTACATTATCAGTTCGACGACGAGATCGACCGGGGCTTTGAGGACGCTCTCAGCTACAACCATCACGCCTACGGTGGACTGGGGCTTTGCTTCGAGGCTATTCAAGAGGAAACGGAAGAATCACTGTCGGAGAGTGTAGCGAGCTTGGACGGCAACGAGCTGTCCGACTCGACAAATATCTTTAAAACTCAGGCCGTCGTCTCGAGACCCTCGTCTCGTGCTAGTATGTTCAGTCCGTCGTTGAAGGAACATCCGGGCGGGGACCAGCAGCAGCACATCTTCGGTGATGATCTCCAGGACATGACGGACAGTTTTCCGATTTTTGAGCGGACATCGGCCGACGGAAGCGAAGAAATTCTTCCGTCGTATAACGGACACGGAAGTAAGACTCCGCCCAGGCAAGTTCCGGATCCCTGGGGCGGCGAACCCCCGCGCGCTCAGAATCACATCGTTTTCGTGCCCCAGGTCCACGCCACGTTCAGTGACGACGGGGATAAAGACATCGAGACGGCAGACGATCTCGTCACGGCCTTGGCCTTCAATCCAGACCACCGGGGTCAAGTGGTGCAGTCCCCTTGGTCAGACGTGGATGCCAAGGACCAGGTCCTGGACATGTCATTCGATTCGGATTTTTCCCAGGAAGCTGTTGATACCGACCTCAAGCTCCAAACATCGCCTTTCGATGCTGTCTTCGGGAGCAGTTTTCCTGCAAGCGCCGACAAAGCGAAGATAACCCCAGCTTATTTCTAATAGGAATATCTAGGAAAACGGGTTTTTTAAAGGGATTTTAAGGGAAAGATATGCACACGTTGGAGAAAGCGGGTGGCCTTTCCTGTTGAAATTACTTTCTAGCTGTTAAAGGGAACCAACTCAATGTATGTTCAGAACAGAAATGTCACGCAACAGTGATCACCCCTGAAAAAAGTTGAAAATTAATTATTAGACTCCTAATCGCTTGAGATTAATACGGCAAAAGTCGACGACTCGAGGATAACGAACTATTATTACGAAGTGATTTAATTTTTTATTTACACTTTTTGTGTATACCTCGTCATTTTTTGAAGTAGGTCAAACGTCATTTTGAGGTGAAGGCCAACGCGGGACTCATTCGCTACCTATTGAATTGTTTTTCCCCCTTTTGCTATTTATAAAAAATCAATGTCTTTCAAAGTATGCCATCAAGATTGTGAGCGTTGGCGGAGAAAACGGTTGGGTGAGTTCAAAACATCTGACACAGGTCGATAGTTCGAATGTCCGGGATGTAAAGTTTCAATGATTGTTTGTTAACATGTTATGTTCAGGTTGGCTTTTTTTTTTTTATATTCAGGATTTAATGGTAGCGTTTGACAAAAAAATTTACTATCTGGGATTTCTAACAAAGGTAAAAAAACGAACACAAGATTGGTACTGAGCGTGCTAAGGGAATTTGTATTGAAATAATTTAACGTGTCATAGTACTTAGGTGCTATATATAACGTGTTATAGTACTTAGGTATCATATATAACGTCTTATAGTACTTAGGTGTTATAAATAACGAGTAATACTACTTTGGTGTTATATATAACGTCTTATAGTTCTTATGTGCTATCTCTTTGAAATTAACGCGAAAGAACATAAGGGGCTACCCATAAAGTGCGTAACAATATTTTTTCAACGATTTTTACCCCAATACTCTTGACACAATTTTAACACCCCCCCCCCCCCCCCCCCCGGTCGTCACACTTTCAGACTAAAATAAAAAAAGAATGTTAAAAAATAAATTAAGAACTAGAATTTAATCCAAACTCACTTCATTTTTAAAATTAAATACTACTAAGTGACATATTTTATCAAAATACATCGATCACAGCAATTACACATCACTGTCAAATTCAGATTTATATTTTATAATGATGATAATAATGATTTTTAAAAAATGTGTTGAGTGGCCTACAATCTTAACCCCCCCCCCCCAACTTGTCACCCACGTCAAACTTTATCAGACTCCACTTTCCCTCTCCGTAATGTGACGTACTCTATGGACGACCCCTAATCCAACACAGGCAAAAGCTAGATGCGCCTGGGGTGTGGGATGGTCACATGGATTTTTATTCATTTGAAAAAGTTGTGATTGCACATAGATATAAATAACTTTGTCTGAACATAGTTTGTCTTTGATGCTATACTTTCGTCGTGTCGCGGTTCCGTCTGTACACGTAGCATTAACAAACACTGAACGTGTAGCATTATCAAACATTGAACGTGTAGCATTAACAAACAGCAATTATATGGGGGGGGGGGGATCCATGTATTTCTGTATAGAAATTATTTTTTATATCTTGCAGCAAGGAATACATGTTAAATTATTTTACTGTTGTATATAACAGTCATCCTGGCAAGTGCTGCCACTGCCAATGACGTCACGCTGTAGTTCCGACCTCTTTCAAAGGACAGCCATTGTGTCGCAATTGCTATAAAACTTCCCCAAATATATTAAAAGAAAGAATATATATATTTTTAGAGCTAGTTCTATTTTCAGAGACTTTCTGTCTACTTTCACTTTCATCTTTTTGCGTGGAGCGTAATGTATTTGTTGACACATTTTGACACTTCCTGATGCAGTGTTCACCTCTATAAACGTCTGACACAAAAAAAAAAAAGAACAAATGCTGACACCGTCGCTCGAATTATCGTTGTTGACCGCGTCTGGAGTGAACGGGTGAGTGGGGTTAAATCAGACCTACTTTTTTTTAGTTTCATTCCTAAATAAAGAGCTGTCACTTTTACACCGGGTTTGCGTAAGCATTCGATTTTAGAAAAAATAGTTATAGAACACAAAAAATAGAATAAAATAAATAGAACAAGAATAAAACAAGGATTAGTATGTTATGAAAATAGCGCCCTTAACGAAAAATGTATTCTAAAAAGACGTAGACAAATTTATGTTCAGATTGTCATCGTTTTAGGGAATTCGATTGCCTTCCAAATTTCGTTGTTGTGTCCCTTGGGCGGATGTGGCCCAATAGCTAGAAAATCATTCCTGACCTCTGACCTAAATTATAATTCAATCCTAAGATGATTTGAATGTGTTCAGTCCATGGGTTCAACAATTTATGTTATATTCAAATAGACAATTCAAATAAAATATCCCATATGTTACTGTTGATACATTTGTGGTCTATGAATATGTTATTTCTTTTTGTTTTATTTACCTTTTTGATTATTTAAAGCGATGCTAACTTATTGAATGAAATTGTTGTACACATTACTTTGTTGAAGTGCACATATGAATTTACAATTGTATTTACAAATAAAATATGTTTAAGACATATCGAGTCAACATATCCTTTTGTTTTTGATTTATAACAATTAAAAAAAAATACATCAATTTTTAAATATTATATATTCATCAACACCACAAAATGGATTTAAAAAAAAAAAATGAGTTCGGGACTAAAATAAAACCACAATAATTTGTTTATAGAGATGATTTATTTTCACTTTTAAAAAAATAAGCATGTCACAAAAAAAACAGCAAGAAGGGAAATGAAAAAAAAAATGGCGGAGAGCAATGGGCGATAATTTTGGGGTGTGAGTAAGTTGCAGTCATCGACAGTTTAAAAAAAAAATGTTTGATGGTTATGCTCACGTGCTGACGTTTAAGATGCGACACAAAGTATACAAGAACCATTAAAATATGAATCGTTCCATGAAGTGTTTCACACGGACATGGGCACATAATGCCGCCATGATAAAAACGGCTGACAGCTGTCGGAATATAGCCAGGGGCGTTTCCTAGAAAGTGGCCCTAGAGGCTACCCTCCATGGCTTAAAAAAAATATGAAAATATGCATATCGGTGAAATATTATAATGCAGCCCGATTATAATCATGGTCATAGGCTCCTATTTAAAATTTTATCACTGCTGCCTCTAGGACTTCTGAATACAAATATGTAGAAATGAAAATCATGAGAATTTTTTTTTTTTTTTATTTTTTTTATTTTTTTTTTTACTTAACTATCGTTTCAATAATACGTAGCAGATAGTATAAAAGTACGTTGGAAGTGTAAAATTACAAAATCGGGTATACATTTAATTTAAAAATCTTTATTTTTTTTCCCCATATTTTACATGTAATAATACATGTAGCCTCTCACTACCACAAACACACACTCTCTAAACCAGAGCGTTGGCAGCTTGCGGCACGCTGTGGAAGACTGGGCACGCAGAGAGATTTCAAATAGCGCGCGGAAGACTCCAAAAAGACCCTTGCTGGAAATTATGCAATTTCCTATTTGACAACACCATAACCATGTCTGGTGCCGCCTGCTGGTTGCTTTTGAAAATATCGTTTTATTGACATACTAATCGACATAGGGTTGTTTTGACATAGTGTTGTTTTGACATAGGGTTGTTTTGACATAGGGTTGTTTTGACATAGGGTTTAGTCTACTCAATGAATCTTACTTCCGGCAACAAGAAACGAGATCTCTAAAGTTTATTTTTTAAAATTGTTGCTCTGTTTTTTGTCGTACTTCTATTTGTCCTGTTCGCCGAAGAAGGCTTTAAGCCGAAGCGCTCACACCTTATTATCCTGTCTTTTTATTCAAGCTCCAACATACTTTGTTTTACTATTTTATTTAATTATTAGCTTTTGTTTGTGTTTTGTCTTTGGCTATTGAAGTCTTATATGGATACTCAAAGTAACATTTAAAAAAAACATTTTAAATCTTATCTAATAGCTACGAATATAATCTTATGCGTTTAATTTTGGTGCTTTCCAAGAAGAAGATTAAAACACATTATTATTACTACTGTGCCATGGCTTGCTAAATGCTGACAACATCTAACAGACTCCGCATAGATCCAGTCGATCTATTTATTTCTAAAAAAAAAAATTAGTAAAACACAGTAAGGTTAAACCTTTTTTTTCAGTTTTTTTTAAACTTTACCAATTTCCTACTGTGCTAACCTGATTGCAGTCCTCCCCCCTCTCTTACCGCATTAAAAAAGCTCTTTAAGAAGTCTCGTTCCGTTCACGGGACAACGGCTAAACAAAGAGACATGTATGTATCGCGATTTTCCTTATTCGTACAATCAAAAGTAATTCACGATTCTTCAAAAACATTTAAGGTTGAAACATAGCACATTCGCATTGACATTTTAAACGAAATTTCCCATCAAGCAACACGCAGACCTCCTCCATTTGTTTAGTGTATAGATGAGTATTATGAATGAGTAAAGTAAGAACCTTTGTAAGGTCCTCATTTGATCGCGCCATTTCAGACCATATAAGTATGGTGGACATTTAACTCAAACGTCACTACACACATGGCGGCCCCACACAAACACTCGTGACGTGGCACCCAAACACACATGACGCGCCACAGCAAGCACACGCGACGACGCACACGCAGAACAAGCGTGACGTGACACAGAAACACACGCGACGAGGCACACAAAAACAAGTGTGACGCGACGCACTGACACAAGAATAAGCTATTTCATCCTTGAAGGAGACTGAGGAGCCGACCCTGGACCTTTGAGACCCTGGAGCTTGTCTACTTGCTGGGACAGCAGACGCGTGCTCTCGTCCAGCTTCCTGGCAAGGGTTCCCACCCGGTGTTCCAGAACCCTTTCCATCTGTATTCTCTCCGAGTCCATCCTAGACAGAATCTGTAACTTAGCCTCGTCCAAGAAGTGGGCGTACTTGTCAGTCTGAGGGGTGGTCAGAAAGTCATTGAATAGATCACATAAAACCATTGAATAATGACATAGAGCCATTGCGTAGATCAGCGGTTCTCAACGTGTGGGTTGTGACCCCTTTGGGGGAGGGTGGGTCAAACGACCCTTTCCCAAGGGGTCGCCTCAGACCATCGGAAAGCAAATGTACTCTACAGTTAAGAAATAGCAGCAAAAATTTTTTTGTGGTTGTGGGTCGCTACAGCATGAGGAACTGCAATAAGGGGTCGCGACATTAGGAAGATTGAGAACCACTGGCATAGATGAAATCAATGTATGTTTCTTAAGCGCCATGGCCCACTGCTAGGCATGTCTGCCTTTCAACCAACAACACTTAATCTGGGGCTACCAAGGAGGTGTACAAAATATGCACACATTATCTCGTTCCAGAGAGCCATCTCAGTTTAGTTAATTAACACTTTCTAGCCCAAGTGACATACTATGTTTTGAAAATCTTGCTCAAGAGAAATCACAGAATTAATGTAAAATCTTACCAAGAGGTATCTCATATAAATAAATAAATTTATTAATATAAATAAATAAATAATAATAAATAATAATAATAAAGTTCATTTGAAAAATCCCGCTTCATCCCCAAAGGCTCGAAGCGCGGTACAAAGTCAAATCTAGGAGATAATAGCTAGCTGGAAAGGATAGTAGACAACATCACCCCAGCAGGTGTTTGCGAAATAAAGAAATATATATATTTATAAATATATATACACCATTTGGCAAGGATATTGTGGAGCAGGCCAGGGCCCTAAGTGGGATGTAGCGCCACTGATGATGATGATACCATTTGGCCAAGAGATTTCACAGATTTTTAAACATCATCAAACCAATGAGATATCCCCTGCTATTTTCCCATAACCTTAACTAAAAGTGTCATCAATGAAATAGTCATGCTATCCTCTCAAGTGGTGGCACAAATATGAACATTTCTGCCAAAGAGGTAGCAAAGTCTTGAACATAGTACTGTCCCCAAGAGGTAGTACAAATATGAATATTCTATCACTGTCAAAGTAAGTAACACAAATATGAACATTCTATCCCTACCTAAGAAGTAGTACAAATATGAACATTATGTCATTCATTGGCTCCATGTACAAGCACGGATTGACTACAAACTCTCTGTTCTCTATCACAACTTTTTCTCGAATTAATGCCCTTCCTATCTAACCGAACTTCTCTCTGTCTATTCACCCCTTCGATAGCTTCGCTCCTTCACAGACGCGCGTATTCTTTCTGTCCCCAAGACTCGCACAAAAACATACGTGAACGATCTTTCTCTTTCTGTGTCCCCACACAATGGAATTCTCTTCCACTACTCATCCGCAATATACCGACCATCACAGCCTTCAAAACTGCACTCAAAACACATCTCTTTAAACTCTACTATCCTGACTGATTCCCCCCTCTGACCGATAAACGATGCTGCTGGGTGCCATCCATGGATTGACATGTAAATAGTTATGTAATGGTTGGAGCGAATAAACATTTGTTTTGTTTTATTTAATTAATGTATGTTAATTTTTTAAGTTCGTGATTATGTTTGTTAAATTGTATGTACCGCATGGTGAGCCCAGCCCTAGGCTTGGATACCGCGCTTCATAAAACTACTACTGCTAATGATAATAATATCTACCAAAGTGATATCCAACACGTGAAAAGTCTATCCCGTCCAACAGCGCTCATCCTCCTCCCCCCCCCCGGATTTCGACTCACCACTGATGTCTTCCTCTCCGAATACTCCACGAATCGGTTGAGATGATCTTGCTGCAGCGTCTGGGTCTTGCTGCCGTCCACCTTGACCACGTCCATCTCCCTCTCGAGTCGACTGAGCTTGCTCTGGAGGTCGTCTAGCCTCTTCTCGACCTTTGCCCCCAGTCGTTCAATTTGGCGCCTCATCATCTCATCGCTGGAAGCTGGTGGAGTAGATCTTCATTAACATTTGACGAACATTCGCATAGAAGTATTCAGATAGAAAGATTCAGAAAGAAATAATTCACATACACAGATTTACAAAAAGATGCCTTATAATTTAAAAACAAAACCCCAACACATTGGCAAAGCCATATTCCCATGCATAAATTTGCACACGGGCATTCACATACAACCATTTCCAGACATACATTCACGCAGTTTCACACATACATTTGCACACAAACATTTACACAGCCAATGAAACCATATTTAATGAAGATAGAAAGACGTCATATTATGTAATCTATGATTTGAAAATAGAAATGGGCAAAGTAACAACCCATTTCGAACTGAGCGCTGCAAATGTCGCTGTTTGAAGTCCAGCGCAAGAAATCCTCCTCTATGTCGTGATGACATTGTGGACTAAAGATTAACTGTGTTCTCCTCATTTATGCCCTTATAACGTTGTGGACAAGAGACGGGGCCGGCTCAAAGCGGTGTACGCTGCGTGATCATCACACAGGCGCCAAGGCGTCCAAACCACCGCCGAACTTGGCAAAAAATTGTCTGAACTCTTCCTATAATTTTCCAGAGGGTGATAATTGCCTATTTTCACCCAACCTAAAAATGTCTAGCGTCGGCACTGACTAGAGATTACCTTTGCCCTATTCATTTATGTTCTTAAAACGTTTTGACTAGAGATTAAAGTCGCCCTGTTCATATATGTCCTTACCACGTAATGGACTAGAGATTAAATGTGCTCTGCATTATAGAGTTTTAAAGGATTTAAAACTCTCTATTTTGTGCATTTTTACTCTCAATTTCAAATTGTAATTATTTTATCATTTTTCTTAGTCACCTGAGACCCCCCCCCCCCATACACGCACTGTTTAAAAAAAATAGATAAAGACATGACATATTTGGCTAACATCTTATCAGCTGGAAAAAGTGGCGTTGAAAGGAAATCAGTTGACGAGCATAGTTTGAAATACACGTAGGACATGCGCAAACAATCTGAAACTGTTTTAAGAAAAATAGCGAACTAACATGAGGTTCTGATTTCATCGTAAATTGAACTGGACACATCTGATAAAACGGTGTGGGGAGGGGGTCACTTACTTTTCTCCCCATCCTCCCCTTCAATCTTCACGCGCTCCACTTGTCTGACGTAGCGTCGCACGAGAAGGCACATGACATCCTGCAAGACAAATCATCTGTTTAACTCCCCGCATCTTCATTGATCCCACACCTTTGACATGGGATTCTAAACCGAAAGCCGATTTCTTTGATGTCAAACGCTTCTACAACTCCTATTCACGGCAGCGCAGTGGATAGACACAATTGGAGGTTTGAACAGACTGTGATATTTTTTATTTTTTTTTTGGGGGGGGGGGGGGGGGGGGAGAGGAGAGGGGGCGAAAAATGGATAATTGTTTGACATATTATCCAGGAATTAAGCATAATACAAGAAGAATGAATATATGAAGTAGCTTGCGACAATAACAATGGTGAACGCTTAAGCTTACTAGTTAGTTTCTATTTCTTGTTGTATTTTCATTTGTCCTGTCTGCTGAGGAAGGCTCTAAGCCGAAACGTTCCTCTCCTACCGTTTCCTGTCTTTCGATTCCAGCTCTCCACACACCTTGTTCTAATTTTATCCACGAGTTGCGGGCATTTTTTTGTTCTAATATTAAGGTCCAAAACAGATTATATAAATAAAAAAATTAAATAGATTGAAACAAAATATTGTAAGCCATACGGGGGTTAGCAGTAGAGAGTAGATGAGAAAAATCAGTGTCAAAAGGTCAAAAAGAAAAATCTAAGGAATAAATTAAACAGGTAATTCAGTTCTGAAATAAAGAAAATATACATATAATATAAATGATATATCTGATATAAATATTTTGAGTGAGGCAAAGGCGGATCCATATACTATACTGTCAAGGGCGTCCAAATAGACAGATTAGCCCCCCCCCCCCCCCCCATTTAATGTTAGGAAAGTAAACGAGATCAGATGATAAAAAAAAGATAATGAGATTTTTGGAAAATTAATTTAAACAATGATCCGAAGGACCCCCCCCCCCCCTTTTCGCCCCCCCCCCCCAAATAAAACAAAACAAAACAAAAACCCGCGGAAATGTCACAGTTATTAATTCTGTCAATGATATACCGAGGAGAAGGGGTGATTTGGAGTGGGGGGTGGTTAGAGATAAGGACAAAGAATGATATACCGAGGAGAAGGGGTGATTTGGGGTGGGTGGTGGTTAGAGATAAGGACAAAGAATGATATACCGAGGAGAAGGGGTGATTTGGGGTGGGTGGTGGTTAGAGATAAGGACAAAGAATGATATACCGAGGAGAAGGGGTGATTTGGGGTGGGTGGTGGTTAGAGATAAGGACAAAGAATGATATACCGAGGAGAAGGGGTGATTTGGAGTGGGGGGTGGTTAGAGATAAGGACAAAGAATGATATACCGAGGAGAAGGGGTGATTTGGGGTGGGGGTGGTTAGAGATAAGGACAAAGAATGATATACCGACAAAAAAAATAAAAAAGATAAATGCGTATTGAGTTGAGAATAAGCTCAGCGCCTATGGTGGCATTGGGGAAAAAAAGTGTGTGTGTGTGGGGGGGGCTGAGGGGAGGGGAGGGGAAATAATTTAGTAGAAAATATATTCCTGACAAACTCTTGAATATTCTGGAACGTAAGTTTAGACAGTCTGTTAGGTAATTTAAAAAAAAAAAAAAAAAAAAACACTAACTTTTTTTTCATTATAGAAATTGAATCATGATTAGTTTGATGTTTTTTTGTTTTTAAGTCCAAATTTATTTGCTAATATCCAAATTTAGTTTCTGATACCCAAAATAAGTTTTTGATACCCAAAATTAGTTTCTGCTACCCAAAATTAGTTTGTGCTACCCAAAATTATTTTCTGATACCAAAATTAGTTTGTGCTACCCAGAATTAGTTTCTGATATAAAAAATTAGTTTCTGATACCAAAAATTAGTTTCTGATACCCAAAATTAGTTTCTGATACCAAAATTAGTTTGTGCTGCCCAGAATTAGTAGCAAAATCAAAAATTAGTTTCTGATACCCAAAATTAGTTTCTGATACCCAAAATTAGTTTCTGATACCAAAATTAGTTTCTGATACCCAAAATTAGTTTCTGATACCAAAATTAGTTTCTGATACCTAAATTTAGTTTCTGATACCCAAAATTAAAATAGATTTTATTTCCTAGAAATTATTTTTTTTAAAATCTCTCCGGCCCCCCCCCCCCCCCCCCCCCCGGCATTTTAAAAATAATAATCAAAGGAAATAATTGAAATTCCTTTTATTTGTGATTGTCACATGACAGACTCCATGTATTAAAGCAGCAGTTCTCAACCTTTCTATGGCCGCGACCCTTTAATACGGTTCATCGTGATGTGGCGACCCCCTAGCCACAAAATTATGTTCGTTTTTACTTCATAACTATAGATCATATGTGTTTTCAGGTGGTCTTAGGCGACCCCTGGGAAAGGGTCTTGCGACCCCCAAAGGGGTCGCGACCCACAGGTTGAGAACCGCTGTATTAAAGGAACAATCTTGCCACCTATTCCCAAGCCAAAAGCCCACTGTCTGCATCACACGGAAAAAACCAGCAACCCACGTGACATGTACTCACGTTCCTCGTGTGACGACCTTCGATGGAAGACTCACTCTTGGCTTCCTCCATGTCCTGGAGCTCGAAGTTGCTTCCCGTCTTAATGATGGTACCAGCAGTGCAAAGTGAAGGGGTTTGCCGGGTGAACATGCAGGGGTGAGTTATAGTCAAATACATATACAAGTCAAACATTGTGGGAGGGGGGTAAGTTATAGTCATATAACATATACAAGTCAAACATGGGAGGTAAGTTGATTTGGGAAAGAAATGAAAAGAAAAGGCCTTCAGTTAAAATGAGATGAATTTTAAAAAATATATACATGCTAGAATACAACTATAATTCATTCCTAGATGCAGGTTTTTGATGTAATAATTGGGGTTAAATAAAAAAAATGTAAGTCATATTAACCGAAAATAAAAGAGTTATAAGAGTGAAAAGTCTTAAAAAATGGAATGATTAGTACACTAGAGTAGCACCGGACACAAGACACGCCCGGAGGTTTAGAACATCGATTTTTGTTAGGGTAAAAACAGAGTTAAAATTAAATTATATTTAAAAAAAAAAACAAAAAACAAATATCAATCGAAAGACAACACGTTTCTAAACAAAGTTTTTGTCTTCTGTGATAATGTGAATCCCTTAGTTTGAGAGCAATGCTTTTTATTCTGCTATCACATTAGATGACGACATTGATGTCCATAGCCAGACTTCGCCAATTTTAAAAAAAAATCTTTTCTTTTCTTTAACGCAAAGAAAGCATATTTCAATACAAATGTGTACTTCGAATATTTTGCAGTATCTTGAATTTAATGGATAATCTAAAAAAAAAAAAATCAAAATCTGAATTTTTCTACTTCTTCTTCTCACGCTTTCTCGCTCCCCATGGAGCATAGGCAATCTACGATACTTGCCCTTCTGCCCATGCCCTGGGCTATCTTTGCAAAAGCAGCCCAACTTTTCTTCATTTTCTTTTGACCTCTCCCTCTACTCCGAATTTTTAAACGCAGTCATTCCAAAAACGTTGGGTGGTAAAAAAATAAATAATCTTTGCATATTTTGTCTGAAGAATTTAATCCAGTTTGGCATTTCCCCTGATTCAACAAATGTAAAACATATTCATTAAATTATCACCCCTGCACCTTAACTGCTCAATAGTTTGAGAGTAAGCACAAAGATTCTCCCCCATTGGTTTAAGAGTGAGCAAACAGATCCCCATTGGTGTAAGTGTAAGCACACAGATCCCTATTGGTTTGAGGGTAAGCGCAAAGGTCCAGTTTGGTTTTGAGAGTAAGCACAAACTTAAGATAATCTTGCTCTTAATGGTCCCCAAAAGTATTGACCATCGACCTGAGATCTTCACCTGTACGGCCACATAACGGACTTTCTTGCCCTCGTGCGGCAACAGGTGTCTGAACTTCGAGCGCCTGCACAGCCACATGACGAGCTTCCACACGAGCCTCGGACTGGGCACGATGTTGAAAGGCGGGGGCACTGGCGTACCCGGTTCTATGAACGCCAACCAGAGCTCTGTACGGGCGAACTTCCACTCGACGTCTCTCTCGTCCTGGAACAACACAGTTAGGATATTCAGAGCAGCCTGTTCCAATCTAGTGGTGAATCTCGTTACCTAGGTCTGTAGTTAAATGCAAAGCTAAGATATATGACTTCTATATTGGCCGTTGCCACAAATATTTAAAATGAACTTAAGGTTACGTCCAGAAAATTATTACCAGAAATTGAAATTTTAAATACAAAGTATTTTAAAAGAAAATTACCATTTACATAATAAAAAAAAAAAAACTTATTATATGTGTAAATTTATGTCCACCACTACAGCTGATAAAAGTACATGGCATTAACAACAAGCTACTTTGTAGAACACATTCAATACATACAAATGTAACATTCACTTTACAAAAAAAGGATTTACCACGAAACCAGTTTTAGAAAGAGGCGTAGCCAAAGTGTTTGGCGCCCCGGGGGACACGATTCATTTTAAAGAGCCTCCCATCCTTTTTTTTAAACTCTCAAACTCATTATTTTTATCAATACCAGAGCACAATTTGGCGCCTCTAACTAGTCTGGCTCCCTGGGACATCTGGTCCTCCTACCCCCTTAGCTACGCCTCTGGTTTTAGATTCAGCACAACAAAACAAGTAATAAAGGATCTCCTTCCCTAGAGACAAGGCTGTACTCCAAGATTAATCGCATTGTGGCTCACGATAGCCAGCTCATGAGTGCGTGGTTCATTGTGTTTGTTGGTAACAAGAGGGTAGTTACTGAAACGGCATTCTAAACCGGTTGAATAAAAATATGAACTCCTTCCACGACAGCCCATCTGCCCTTCCCAGAAGGCTATTTTCGGTCTACTCACCTGCTCTTCCCGGAAGACCATTTCCGGTCTACTCACCTGCACTTCCTGGCAGACTATTCCCGGTCGACTCACCTGTACTTCCTGGCAGACTATTGCCGCTCTACTCACCTGTACTTCCTGGCAGACTATTGCCGGTCTACTCACCTGTACTTCCTGGCAGACTATTGCCGGTCTACTCACCTGCACTTCCTGGAATGTGTTGGACATGACGGCAATGAGGAGGTTGAGGAGCACCACCGTGGTACAAAACACGTATATGCCGTACAGGTAAAAGCCTACAGTAGCTGCCCCCAGGGACCTGGAATGTTAGCATGAGAGAGCAATGGATGGGATGAACATTATTTACTTGTATTAATGTGTCAACTTAAAGGACCTGGAATGAGAGCAAGGGATGAGAGTCTGTGTACAGCATTACATTATATCCGAATCTGAGAGTTTGTGTACCATATTCCATTAAAACTCTATCTGAGAGTCTGTGTACAGCTTACATTATAACTGAATCGGAGAGTCTGTGTATTGTCCTAAGATAAAAGTGTAGAGATTGGCTGCTGCGTGATTATGTGGATACGGACAGACGTTTCGGCCATTGCAACACCTCTGTGATTACCTGTCAGGGTTGTTGGTGAGAGACGACACCTTCACCATGGAGTCTTTGAGTTCTGGCGCCCTTACGTCACCTAGGCCGAACACGCTCCAGGTCAACGTGGACAGTGTGGTGGTGAAACTGGGAGATAAATGAGGTCAGTGTGGTGGTGAAACTGGGAGATAAATGAGGATAGTGTGAACAATGCTTAGGTGTGCGGGTAGATGGGGATTTTAGGGTGGGGGCAGGGATGTCATTTAGGAAGTGCAGGGGGAATTTGCTTCACCACCCCACTTGAATTTTCAGGTTTTTAAACATTTCTTTAGTGTGGCGCCTCCAGTAATAAACAACTCAACAAGCCATCCAAGTTTTAGTCCCCCCCACCTTAAAAAAACCTGAAATGGCGTCACTGAGTGGAGGAGGTGGGATTAGGAGGTAAGGTGGGATTAGGAGGTGGGGTGGGGAAGTGATGGGAAAATGGGTGTGGGAATTGTCGGTGGGGGAGTTAGGGGAAATACACTAAAGTACTAAAAATAAGTCCCTTGCACAGAAGAAATCAAGATGAAAAAATATTTGTTAATTAAAAGATAAAACGAACCCATGTTCGACACAGAATTTTCACCTCCACCAGCCGACACGATAGCCCTCATTAATAGAATGCCAGGGAGATGACGTTACGACCTGCACTCACCTGTCGAAATGCTCACTCTGACATCTACTGGGCGAGTACAGTGCCGCCATGCCGCAGGTAAACGCCATCAGGACCAAGACGAACATCCCGAAGATTTTAGCAATGTCCACCACTGTGCGTCTGAAACAGTTGATCTCATTGTCACGTAGAGGTATTATTTATTTATAGATTCCTAATTTCATAATGGTCCATTTGGGCAGTGACCCCCTAAGTAATTACTACATCTCTCTCTATTAAAAGTACTCATTTTTTTTAAGGTATAATAATTAGAAGAAAACAAAACAGGTCATAATTTTAACATATGCATAATCCATATCTCTCGCATAGTCCATATCTCTCGCTTAGTCCATATCTCTCGCATAGTCCATATCTCTCACATAGTCCATATCTCTCGCATAGTCCATATCTCTCGCTTAGTCCATATCTCTCGCATAGTCCATATCTCTCGCATAGTCCATATCTCTCGCTTAGTCCATATCTCTCTCATAGTCCATATCTCTCACAAAGTCCATATATCTCGCATAGTCCATATCTCTCGCATAGTCCATATCTCTTGCATAGTCCATATCTCTCGCATAGTCCATATCTCTCGCTTAGTCCATATCTCTCGCATAGTCCATACCTCTCGCATAGTCCATACCTCTCACATAGTCCATACCTCTCACATAGTCCATATCTCTCACAGTCCATATCTCTCACATAGTCCATATCTCTCACATAGTCCATATCTCTCACATAGTCCATATCTCTCACATAGTCAATATCTCTCACATAGTCCATATCTCTCACATAGTCCATACCTCTCACATAGTCCATATCTCTCACATAGTCCATACCTCTCACATAGTCCATACCTCTCGCATAGTCCATATCTCTCACATAGTCCATATCTCTCACATAGTCCATACCTCTCACATAGTCCATACCTCTCACATAGTCCATATCTCTCACATAGTCCATATCTCTCACATAGTCCATATCTCTCACATAGTCCATATCTCTCACATAGTACATATCTCTCACATAGTCCATATCTCTCACATAGTCCATATCTCTCACATAGTCCATATCTCTCGCATAGTCCATACCTCTCGCAACATCCATCCTTGTGGCGCTACGGCCCATGTAGGGCTTTGGCCTGCCTCACCACTTCCTTCCACTCAGAACTAACTAATGCTTTTCTTTTTCTATGCCTGGATTCCCAGCTGTTGTACATCTTTTTCCTCATCATTCATCCATCTAAGTCTAGGTCTGCCTTTGAGCAGTTTTCCCCTGGACACTCCTCACACCGCAGCCCAAAATATCCAAAAGAAATAGACCTTTCTCTGCTTCAATACATACAGCTATTCCAAATCTCAAGTTGAATAATACGAACTTAGTTTTCCCGTCTTAGAAATAACACCCGAGAACACCTTTACAAGAGATACAACGACCAGCCGAGTTAAGACACATTGCATATTACCGGGTGTTGGTTAGCTTAAAACTTACTTCCGGTCGTAATGCAAACTTATGAACATGTGGTAACTTGGACATTAGATATTTTGGTCCTAATCTGGAGCTTTTTGGTCGGGTTAAAGTTACCAACATAGTACTCAAAGGAAGTAATGACGTACCTGAAAGACACCAGCATGGTGCCCAGCACCTCGTTGGCTGGCATGATGAAGGAGAACCTGTTGTAATGACGTACCTGAAGGACACCAGCTTGGTGCCCAGCACCTCGTTGGCTGGCATTATGAAGGAGAACCTGTTGTGATGACGTACCTGAAGGACACCAGCATGGTGCCCAGCGCCTCGTTGGCTGGCATGATGAAGGAGAACCTGTTGTGATGACGTACCTGAAAGACACCAGCATGGTGCCCATCACCTCGTTGGCTGGCATGATGAAGGAGAACCTGTTGTGATGACGTACCTGAAGGACACCAGCATGGTGCCCAGCGCCTCGTTGGCTGGCATGATGAAGGAGAACCTGCTGACACTGAAGATCATCCCGAGACTGAACAAGACGTCAGAGAGCAGTTCGGGGTCAGGCACCCAGGATGGTTCCCATACGACTGGTTTGGGGGGGGGGGGGGGGGAGAGGAAGTTAAGAGTTTACCATATTGCATACATTTTCTTAAGTAATTTTTTTTTTCCAACGATTTCTGAATAGCGCCCTTTTCTTGATGGAATTTTCAACATTTTATTGTTTATTTTCCTTGACTTTGTTAATAAAATATACATTTTGTTTCTCTTAAAGTCCAAGTAAGAATATTTAAGTTGTAGTTTATGCGGCATTAGGGAGGCTGAGGGCCACTGATTTTGATAATTAATTCGCTCTTTATGTCTTTTTCTGTAGGATATTTTTAAAACTTAAGGCATGGCAGAAAATATTTGACCGCCCAAAATATTCCAGACTTCTATTTACCCACGTGAAACAAAACTGCTATAACCAGTAGTGGACCCACTCAAATATAATTTATTTTTGTGCTTTGGTTAAGGAGGAACGACGCCCACACCAAATGGCCAGTGGATACGACGCTGAATGAGATCGAGTACCTTGTATGTTGCCGGAAAATTCCGCACAGAAATCCGAGTCGGCAATGGCGGCCGCCCTTCTCGTCTGCTCGCAGATTGATGACGTGTGCAACTGATCTGAAACTCTGGGGGAGGGGATGTGAAAGTCAAGGATGCTGGAGTCGTTTCCGGGTTGGTAGTACAGCGTCGGCAGATGGGTTGGTGCCAGGGTGGATATCATCGGCTCACTCTCGTCCCAAGCGATCTGTTGGGGGTTCAAGGTCATTTTTGAAGGGTTTTTTGCATGGTGTAAGATGCTATTATTACGTTCTAGGGACTCTTCTGTTATCATATACAACTTCATCGGTGTGACGAGTTCTTTGGGGTCGGGATCATCTTACCTTATACAGCCTGATTGGAGTGACTAGTTCTTTGGGGGTCGGGATCATCTTACCTTATACAGCCTCATCGGAGTGACGAGTTCTTTGGGAGTCGGGATCATCTTACCTTATACAGCCTCATCGGAGTGACGAGTTCTTTGGGGGTCGGGATCATCTTACCTTATACAGCCTCATCGGAGTGACGAGTTCTTTGGGATTGGGATCATCTTACCTTATACAGCCTCATCGGAGTGACGAGTTCTTTGGGGTCTGGATCATCTTACCTTATACAGCCTCATCGGAGTGACGAGTTCTTTGGGGTCGGGATCATCTTACCTTATACAGCCTCATCGGAGTGACGAGTTCTTTGGGGTCGGGATCATCTTACCTTATACAGCCTCATCGGAGTGACGAGTTCTTTGGGGTCGGGATCATCTTACCTTATACAGCCTCATCGGAGTGATGAGTTCTTTGGGGGTCGGGATCATCTTACCTTATACAGCCTCATCGGAGTGACGAGTTCTTTGGGGTCGGGATCATCTTACCTTATACAGCCTCATCAGAGTGACGAGTTCTTTGGGGGTCGGGATCATCTTACCTTATACAGCCTCATCGGAGTGACAAGTTCCAGCACGAACGACGCCAGCAGAAGGCTCAACATGGCGCTGTCGATGATGTTCCAAAACGAGGCGAAATAATCTCTGGCACCAGCAGAAAAGATTTGTTTACATTCTTCAAATATCAGACCTTGGAGCACAAGGGTTGAAAAATTAAAAAAAAACTAGATATAGAATTGATTTTTTAAAAAATATATGGCAATTTTAGGTAAAATCACATTTTATTGCCCCCTCCCCCCAACAACAACAACAAAAAAGTAATTAACATAATACTGTGTTCAATTTAGTATAGGACTTAAAAACAATAATTTTTTGAAACTGGATCAATTATGTAATTTTATTTATCTATCCCAAGCTACTTTATAAGGTAAAAATGGTTTTAAAAAACTGCTTGTAAATCTAACCAAAGAAAAGACTCCAAGTCTATTTTATTTTAACACCTTAAAGCTTATGATAATGTGCATTGGAGAGTACAGGCTAAAGCCTGAATTTACTGCATTTCGACGGTCCATCTTCTTTGTCCGTTCTGTCAGGCCATATTGCGTTAAGGATATTGACTTTACATTTTATGTTATAATCGTAATGATAGGACATTCGGCAGGGTAAGCTAAATAGGGTTAGGGCAGGTATAGGTAGGTTAGATAGGGTTAGTGAATGTAGGGTTAGGGCAGGTAGGGATAGGTTAGATATGGTTAGTGCATGTAGGGTTAGGGCAGGTAAGGTTAGGGCAGGTATGGGTAGATTAGATAGGGTTAGGGCAGGTATGGGTCGGTTAGATAGGGTTAGTGCATGTAGGGTTAGGGCAGGTAGGGCTAGAGCATGTAAGGTTAGGGCAGGTACGGTTAGGTTAGATAGGGCTATGGTAGATAGGACTAGGGTAGATAGGGTAAGGGAAGACAGTGTTAGATTAGGTAATGTTAGTGTTTAGGTAGATAAATTTAGGGTAGATAGGGTTAGATTCAGGGTGGATAAGTTTAGGGGCACAACCTGATATCCACATGAAAATGATGAGCATGATGACGTAGGCAAACGTCTCAGGTGAGTCGCAGGTAAAGCTGTCCATGTAGTGGCGGAAGTAGAGCTTGGCCACGATGATGAGGATGAGGAAGGTGAGGTACGAACATGTGTATGAGAGAAACTTCATCAGAGGCGTGTTGACAATGCGGGACACCTGAGGAGGCGGGGTTTGAAAATACGTTGTGTAAGAGAGGATACAGTGGTGCAGGTAATTTTCCAAAGAGTCTGTTTAAGAAGCACTTTATGAATTCAGATTTACAGTAAAACTAAATACATGTTTCTACGAAGTGAAATACACAGGATAGGCATGTCTAGTGAAGTGTACTTGTTAAGTGTAGTGAAATTGTGGCGTGCAGTGTACTTGTGGAGTGCAGTCTACTTGTGGAGTGCAGTGTACTTGTTAAGTGCAGTGTACTTGTGAAGTGCAGTGTACTTGTGGAGTGCAGTGTACTTGTGAAGTGCAGTTTACTTGTGAAGTGCAGTGTACTTGTGAAGTGCAGTGTACTTGTGGAGGGCAATGTACTTGTTCAGTGTAGTGTACTTTTGGAGTAAAGTGTACTTGTAGAGTGTAATGTACTTGTGGAGCGTAGTGTGCTTGTGGAGTGTAGTGTACTTGTAGAGTGTAGTGTACTTGTAGAGTGTAGTGTACTTGTATAGTGTAGTGTAATTTTGTAGTATAGTGTACTTGTAGAGTGTAGTTTAGTTTTGGAGTATAGTTTACTTGTAGAGTGTAGTGTACTTGTGGAGCGTAATGTGCCTGTGGAGTGCATTAGAATGTGGAGTGCAGTTTACATGTGGAGTACAGTAGAATGCGGAGTACAGTGGAGTTCTATTGGCCAAGTCGAGAAGTAAATTTGTGATTAAGATTGTTTCCTCCTGCAAAATGAACAGCATCCACATGAAGCAATCCAACAATCACTGTTTCCTCACCTTCTCACATAGTTACCCCACCAATCCACCAATAGCTGTTTCCTCACCTTCATACAGAGTCACTTCCACATATCCAACAATCCCTGTCTACTCACCTTCTAACAGAGTCACCCCACCAATCCACCAATCCCTGTCTACTCACCTTTGCCCATGGTGAGACGAGATAGATGAATGAGAGGACTGGGCAGCAGATGATGCCCAGAGGTATGGCCAGCATGAGGTACGTGAACCTGTTGAGGTACCTCAGGAAGGGCACTCCGCTGTACCACATCTCTCCAATCTGTGCCTGGCACTGGGGGTGGGCAACGAACTGGACACCGTGGGGGGAGGGATGGGGAGGGTTTGGGGGAGGGGGCGGGGGAGGAACATAGAATATCAGTTTAGTGTTTGAAAAAATACAGAAGTTTTGAAATCCCAATGACAAATCCCAAAACAGACCAACAAAATTGCTCACATGAATAAATACAAAAAAATTATTATATATAAGTTTGATACCTTTCCCTTAGTGATGAGTAGTTTGACTATACCACTGACATATTATTATATTATATGAGAACGGAAATGTTTTCAAGGTGATGATAAATGAAATTGAAAAACACGCCGTCCTAGTTTAGCTAAGACCCATTTGTGTAACCCCATTCATACTCGTCAATTTACCCCCCAACCTCCCCCCCCCCCAAACCGACCAATAGTAGTGCTCATATGCACCACTCTTGTTCATGAGTGTTAGAAATGCCAGCATATGAACCTTTTTAGCCAGGCATTTGCTTGATAGCACCACGGAGCCCCCATTAACATTAATCCATTCTAATTAACTTAAATGCCCCCCCCCCCCCAACTTGCCCTTCTGTTTCATTTTCTGGACAGTTGCTATCGGCGCATATGTATGTTATAAAAGTGCGGCCATGTCGTCCCATAAGCACTGATAAGGTCAAAAATGTGTGTCATGGAAGGAATTGGCTGGGTCAGAACTATCTGGGGCAGCAAACTAAATAGAATTGAAGGCTAAGTTCAGGCTATGCTTGTATTCAGGTGTTTGGAGGGCAATAAATAAATACATATTTATTCTGATTATTATTTATTTCGCTACGTAATTTATAATTTAATTGGCAACCGCTCTAAACGTGTATTAGTTGTCAAAGTCTTTACGTTGCTCTACCCGGCAAGCCAGCCGTTAACTGGCAAACAAATGATTTGGTGAATGTCTGTGAGATGAAAAAAATAATAATAAAGTGATGGTGGGGAGGGGGGGCACGGAGGGTCAATTATCATAAAGCACCGAGGGGGGGGGCAGAGTTATGTATAATGGCATTTATTGTATCGCTATATTTACCCACTGGTCTACTCGACAGGATGCATCTCATGCATTATGGGAAAGGTATGGCGCAACGGCTTCCCCCGGGGGACCCCCAATACTGATTTTTATAGCAACGTTATTTATTGGTTTCGGCTTTTTTTTTTTGTTTTTTGGTTTTTTGGCACGTGTGTGGAATCTATCAGACTGTCCCGTTCATGGATCCCATCACCATGTCCGGCATTGTGCTGTTGGGGTTCATCGAGTGTCTTCAACAGAGATGGCAGATCTCATCGGGGGCAGACAGTAGCCACGTTCAAAATTTAGCATTCCATTAATTCGACGTTTCGATTGGGGGCTGTGTGCTCAGGAGGTCATTTAACCCCTACGACTTCATGAATATTCAACAACAACAACACAAAAATGTGTAGTCTATGATATTCCAGCCCAGCGTTTTGACCGCAAGCTTGCGCACAAATATAAGCGAATATTAATCGATTACATTATGTTATTCATTTAGTAATAGCGTTTGCAGAGTAAGCGTTTCGCGCCCTTTCTTGATCCCCACCCCCGTATTTTTCCCCCTGGTATTCAATAACACAAAAACGCGCAAACATATACCAATGAGAAAATTGTAGTAAATTTATATTGCTTTTTTTAAAAAAAATTAATTTGTAATATATATTTATCTATATATTAAATGTAGTTAACTATTTATTGTTTGGTGTTAATGCAGCAAATATTTTTGCCCACAGAATACTAGTAGCCCAACCGTTATAACTTGATCATAAAGAGAGAAATAGAAAAAATTTGAGCGCTTAAACTCGACTTCAAAAAAAAAATAAAAAAATCAACAAGTCTCAACGCTGCACATCCTTGACTCAACACAGTGCACCATTGACCTTGACCCCCGACCAACCTTCTTCTGCTCCATTCTGACCGCCGTGTAGACCAGGGGCAGAATATCCCCGCGACCGTCAATGTTTTCCGACGACTCCGCTGGATCGCCGCCTCCCCCAGAATCGTCGTAGAAATCCCTGGGCCTGGACTTGCCGCTCAGAATGGCCTTGACCTCATCCGAACTCTGACACTGGTCCAGCAGCGCCAACGTAAAGTTTTGCACTTGTGTGTCCAGTTGTAGATATATTTGCTGTCAGAAAAATCGAGCAAAAGGAAGAATTAGATTTCTGTACACTATTGCTTTGATCATGTAAAAATTCGTTCATTCTATCAACAGAAACTGTCCAAGGAAAACATGAGGAGGTTTTTGTTAGTATGGAACTGAAAATATTAGCCGCTCTCAAAAGAGCATATCCACAGGAAATGAACCAATTAATGAAAATCAACAGTTCCAAGTTAAACGACGAACATACCTGAAGAGTAAGGAATTTAAATTTAAATCTGTAAAATCAGGGGAGTATTTTTTTTGTTTTGGTTTTTTGTAAAATTAAAAGCCGTGTATTTGTCTGCGACTTGAAAACAAACAAACAACAAAAACAACGCAACAACCGAGTTTAAATGTCCTGAACATTTTCAAAAAATTTTTTTGTTTCTGTATAGTGTTGTAACAAAGTATGTCTGATTTCTTATTCCCGAAAGCAAGTTCCCTTTGAGAACCGTGTATCGCTATTACAAGACATCAGACATCCATTTAAAACACAAGCTTGCTCTAAGAAGCAACCGTACACGCAATGATTTCAGAAAGGGGGGGGGGGGGTGGGTGGGCTAATCACCATTTTGCCCGACAAGGCTTCCGTCGTCAAGGACACTCTGATTAAAACCTCAACTCCAAATTCCGGTTACAGTTATACATAGCATCGTGTTTTCATTAAAAAAAAACAACAAAAAAAATATTTAAAAAAAAATAATTAACCAGCAATATGGGAGTCAGCATTGCAATCAAGTTGTTTCATATCATTCTACCAATATACACCATAAGATAGATATTGACATAAGCACTAATGGAATGGGGCTAGTAATACGTGTGTATTGGTTTTTTTTTGTTTTTGTTTTTTGTGGTAGAGACTACTTATGATTATATAACATTTACATTGCCAAAGTGAGATATTGGCCCCACATTCCAGCTCAACATAATGATTTCGTGTAAGATTTAGTATTGCCTCAGTAATGTCCTCTTATCTGGAGCTGCCCCTGAAAGAGATAACATTCTTTGCAACAGAGAATTAACTCACCTTGTACTCCATATCAACTCACCCTGTACTCCCCATCAACTCACCCTGTACTCCCCAGCAACTCACCTGATACTTCCCATCAACTCACCTCGTCCTCCCCATCAACTCACCTTGTACTCCCCCTCAATCTCAGCCAGTCGTCTGAATTTCCTGCTGAGATTAAAGGCGAACAGAATGGGATCTTCAGCGGTCAGGGCGATGTACGCCGGACTGGCCAGGGCCGTGAATGTGTCAAGTCTCCGTGTGGTGTACACCTGTTGGAGAGATCTCCCCACATAAACGTTTTTGAACGAATGGTTGTAACCTAATTAGACAACACGCACAGAAGACAAGGCGCACACAATGCAATTTCTTTTTTTTTTGTCATCTATTTCTTAACTTATAATTATTATTTAATTTGATCTTTTAGGTTAACTCAGTGGTTCCCAACCTAGCTAATGCCGCGACCTGTTAATACAGTTCCTTATGCTGTTGCAAACTCCAACCACAAAATTAATTTCGTTGACACTTCATAACCATAGAGTCTATGTGTTTTCCGATGGTCTTAGGCGACCCCTATGAAAGGGTCGTTTGACCCCCAAAGGGGTCGCGACCCACATGTTGAGAACCAGGGTTAACTGTTTCCAATATTACCATTCAAACTACCCCCCCCCCCCCCCTTTTTTATTTCTCCCCAGATTCCTCTCCATTCCCTTTGTCTTTAGTCTTTCCACGCACAAAACTAAATTGTCCTACCTTGAAGTCCTCCCGCCTTCCATCAGTACACTCGGCGCACGCACAGAAGTAGTCATGGGGCTCCTCCAGGAACACACCGCACATCATGATCTTCTTGACGATCTGGAAGTTGTTTCTCTTGGCCGCTCTCAACAGAACCTGTCCATGGGAAAACATGAGGTGGTTTTTTTGTTAGTATGGAACTGAAAATCTTGGCCGCTCTCAACAGAACCTGTCCACGGGAAAACATGAGGTGGTTTTTTTGTTAGTATGGAACTGAAAATCTTGGCCGCTCTCATAAGAAACTGTCCACGGGAAAACATGAGGTGGTTTTTTTGTTAGTATGGAACTGAAAATCTTGGCCGCTCTCAACAGAACCTGTCCATGGGAAAACATGAGGTGGTTTTTTTGTTAGTATGGAACTGAAAATCTTGGCCGCTCTCATCAGAAACTGTCCACGGGAAAACATGAGGTGTTTTTTTTGTTAGTATGGAACTGAAAATCTTGGCCGCTCTCATCAGAAACTGTCCATGGGAAAACATGAGGTGGTTTTTTTGTTAGTATGGAACTGAAAATCTTGGCCGCTCTCATCAGAACCTGTCCACGGGAAAACATGAGGTGGTTTTTTGTTAGTATGGAACTGAAAATCTTGGCCGCTCTCATCAGAAACTGTCCACGGGAAAACATGAGGTGGTTTTTTGTTAGTATGGAACTGAAAATCTTGGCCGCTCTCATCAGAACCTGTCCATGGGAAAACATGAGGTGGTTTTTTGTTGGTATGGAACTGAAAATCTTGGCCGCTCTCATCAGAACCTGTCCATGGGAAAACATGAGGTGGTTTTTTGTTAGCATGGAACTTAATATCTTGGCCGCCCTCAAAAGAGCATATCGACAGGAAATGAAAGTGTAGGTGATCTATTTACCATTGAACTGAAAATTTATAAAACGATCTAAATGAATAGTGCCAAAATGTTTGTTTTTTTGCAGCAGAGATCATACACACTAATTAGGTTTAAAACATTGACGTCAAAACACCACTCACAAATGGGCTTCTGTAGATGCATACTCATTCAAAATGAGATGCTTTTTGTATATTAGCATCTTTCGTTGATACTCTTTTTTTGCCTCCAGTACCACATAACAAAGCGTTCGGATCAAATTTTTTGAAGGAAAAAAAACAACAACGTTTAAACATCTAGTTAACTCCACGTTTAAGTGAAATTAAATCGGTGTCCGCCTTTTGAATGCAGTTTTAATTAACGTTGTAAAATACATTTCCTCTATTTCTCCCCCCCCCCCCAACTAGTTTTGTTTCAGAAGTACTGCTGCTTGAGTTGATGCTGTGTCTAATTATGTTACCGAATGGGAGAACCCTGAATTCCAGACTATTAAGAATATATGTTAATGTGAGAAACCTGTATTCCAAACCATTTAAAATGCATATTAATGTTGTTTTTTGTTTTTTTTAAATTCAATTCAAAATAATGACGTTTTAAAGCGTATCCGGAAATTTGATCGAAAGAAATTTCGTCGATGGAAATTTGATCGACGGAAATTTGATCGAATCTTTTTTTTAGTTTACACGTTAAAATTTTGCGTCAAATTTCTTTTTGAACGCATTACTTTGTTTTACAATATAGTATAGTACGTTCAAGAAGAAATTTGACGAAAATTTTAACGTGTGAACTAAAAAAAAGATTCGACCAAATTTCCGTTCGATCAAATTTCCGTCGATCAATTTTCCGTCGACGAAATTTCTTTCGATCAAATTTCCGGTAACCGTTTTAAAGATATTTAAACCAGAGTAACAATAATTTTAACATCACCCCCCCCCCCCCCACAATAAAAACAGTTAGCATTACCTCCTATAAAGCATTTTTAAGTTATTTATTACAATTTCTCATGTAACTACTTGTTAAGAATGCCACAGTAGCAATTTGTTAGCACTATCTCCGGTAAGAGTTTGTTAAAATAACCTTCCAGTAAGAAATTTAATAATTACATCGACCTTTTTTTGTTAACATACCTGAAAGAACTATTTATTATCATTACCACCGGTAGCTATTTGTTAACTTTACCCCCAGTAGCTTTTTAAACATTGCTCCAGTAACTGTTTGTTAACATTACATTCAGTAAACAATTTAAACATTGCGTCAACTATTTGGTAACTTTACCGCCAGTTGCTATCTGTTAACATTACACCGATGAACTATTGGTTAAGAATACACCCAGTAAACAATTTTAAGCATTGCATCCACTATTTGTTAACATTGCTTCCAGTAACTATTTGTTAACATAACTTGAAGCGACTTTTTGTTAAGATTACCTCAAGTAACCATTTATTGTTAACATTACCGCCCATTACTTACTTGTTAACATTCATCTCGTAGCGATTTGTTAACATTACCCCGTAGCTATTTGTTAACATTACATCTCGTAGCTATTTGTTAAAATTACCCCTAGAAGCTATTAGTTAACATTACATATCATAGCTATTTGTTAAAATTACCCCTACAAGCTATTAGTTGACATTACATCTCGTAGCTATTTGTTAAAATTACTCCCAGAAGTTATTAGTTAACATTACATCTCGTAACGATTTGTTAAAATTACCCTCAGACGCTATTAGTTAACATTACATCTCGTAGCTATTTGTTAACATTACCCCCAGAAGCTATTAGTTAACATTGCATCTCGTAGCTATTTGTTAACGTTACCTCAAGTAACAATTTACTCAGATTGGCGTGAGAAAATCTTGAGTCTGTGTTGACATCCTCCAGGAAGGCGACTCCCTCCTCTCCCACTAACTCCGCCGCCTGCCTCTCCGTCTCCCTCCTGACACTCTCCCTGTACAGAGGGTGGTCAAGGATCAGCTCGCAGATTCTCTCCATGTCATTATCGGCTGCCGCCAAGAGCGCCTGGGGAGGGGGGGCGTATGGAAGAGATGACGTTAGTGTAATGATTTAAGACATGAGTAAATAATAACCAAGATGGGGAGTCGTAGAGTCATGGAGTCGGGGAGTCATGGAGTCGTGGTGTCATGGAGTCTTGGTGTCACAGAGTCGTGGCGTGATGGAGTTGTAGATTCATATAGTCGTAGTCACGGAGTCATAGAATCATGGAGTCGTGTAGTCATAGAGTCATGGAGTCGTGGAGTGATGGAGTCGTAAAGTCGTGGAGTTATAGAGTCATGGAGTCATAGATTCATGAATTCGCGGAGACATGGAGTCATGGAGTCGTAGAGTCATGGGGTTTTAGAGCCAATGAGTTGTAGTCATGGAGTGGTAGAGTCATGCAGTCGTGAGGTCATAGAGTCATGAAGCCGTAGTGTCATGGAGAGGCAGAGTCATGAAGTCGTAGAGTCATGGATTCATAGAGTCATGAAGTCGTGGAGTCATGGAGTCTTAGAGTAGCGGAGTCATCAAGCCGCGGTCACATGGAGTCGTCGACATTGAATTCACTCCAGCAAAATTTTAAAAAAAAGGTTTCAAGAAATGTGTGGTTATTGAAATATATAGTTTACGTTTCCAGATAAACGGGGGAGAGGGTGTTAGAAGGGGCGGAGCGCTTATGGGTTGACATTGAGAGGGGTGGAAGATGAGAGACTGTTGAGAGGAGAGAGCCTGCTGAAGGGGAGAGGGTTTTGATCATAAGGAGGCTAGTGCGGGGAGACGTTTTGAAGTGGAGAAGGTGCTAAAGAGTGTTTGTGTTGAAGGAGAGAGGAAGTGAAAGAGAGAGAGAGAGGGAGAGAGGGACAGAGTGAGAGAGCGGGAGAGAGGAAGAGATAGAGGGAGAGAGAGAGAGAGAGCCTTAAAAGACGACAGTGTTGCCTGTGGCTCAAGGCTTGGTCCAATTTGTCTCTGACGCAAGCTCTCTCTCTTTCTGATCTCAAAGATCTGGTTTTGTTATCCTTTCATGTCACACCTGACCTCATGGCATGTTATAAAAACATTTCATTTCTTTAATTTAATTTTTTTTTTAATATTTAAAAAAAAAATGAAATTAGACTAGTTTTTAAAAAAATATTAATTATATTTTTTCAAAATTTTAAAATTTCATTTCATTTTATTATTATATATTTTTTTAATAAAGGATAAAATAAAAAAAAATAAAGGATATTTTGAGACGAACATATTGTAACAAAGATCTTTTTTTTTTATTGTAAGACATGTTTTTTTTTTTTTTTGAACGTTACTTTTTTCCCTTCCATTTTCTATTTAAATAAGTTGGCCCTCAAATGACGGATCGGCGTATGCTGACGGCAAAAGCAAACGAAACTATTTATTTACCAAGATCTGAAGGACTTTCACGATGATTCATATAAACTATCAATTTTGGTAGCTGTCATGTATTTTTTTGTTCTAGGAAAACAACAGGTTGACGTGGAGAGTGGTTGTCTGTTCGCTGACGAAGGCTTCATGCCGACACGCTCGCTGTTTTGTTGTGTTTCTTCTTTTTCTGGTTTGAATCTACTTTTTTTCTTTTTTTTTTAAAAAATCATTTCCTATTTTGCTAACCTGATAGCAGTCTCTCTCTCATTATTTCCCAGGGTTATTTCCTACATAATTATTTCAAAATTGTTCGATATTCCCATTCAACGGGTGTATTTTTTAAAACTATACCATGTAGAATCGTCACTGAGGTTTTGTAAACGAAATATTGCAGGTGCAAGACAGGGTGTTCTCTCACTGACTTGGTCAGCCTGTCCTCTAACTGACATGGACAGCCTGTCCTCTCACTGACATGGACAGCCTGTCCTCTCACTGACATGGACAGCCTGTCCTCTCACTGACATGGACAGCATGTCCTCTCAATGACATGGACAGCCTATCCTCTCACTGACATGGACAGCCTGTCCTCTCACTGACATGGACAGCCTGTCCTCTCACTGACGTGGACAGCCTGTCCTCTAACTGACGTGGACGCACCTTGTGAATGTGCCGTGCGGACGATCTTTCCAACAAGTAGCAGACGACCTCAACGTCATCTCCAGTGACGGCCATCTCGAGTGCTGTTCTTCCCTGTTGGTCACAGCAGTCGACCTTGACCTTTCCATTCTCCAGAAGATCTAACACACGACAGGGGAAAAGAAAATAAGATTGACATTTACATTTGCAATATTTGGGAACATCTTGAACAAAAAAAATATGTCTACACGCAGAGTAGAAGAAACCGACCTAAAATTGGAAGTAAATTTAAAAAAGGAACAAAGACAAAAACAAAGACAAAAACAAAGACAAACAAGACAAAAACAAAGAAAAAAACAAAGACAAACAAAGACAAAAACAAAGACAAAAACAAAGACAAAAACAAAGACAAAAAATACAACAAACAAAGACAAAAACAAAGACAAAAACAACAACAAACAAAGACAAAAACAAAGACAAAAACAAGACAAAAACAAAGACAAAAACAAAGACAAAAACAAAGACAAAAACAAAGACAAAAACAAAGACAAAAGCAAATACAAAAACAAAGACGAACAAAGACAAAAACAAAGACAAAATCAAGACAAAAATAAAAACAAAGAGGAAAACAAAGACAAAAACAACAACAAAGACAAAAACAAACACAAAAACAACAACAAAGACAAAAAAAAGACAAAAACAAGACAAAAACAACAACAAAGACAAAAACAAAGACAAAAACAACAACAAAGACAAAAACAAAGACAAAAACAAAGACAAAAACAACAACAAAGACAAAAACAAAGACAAAAACAACAACAAAGACAAAAACAAAGACAAAAACAACAACCAAGACAAAAACAAAGACAAAAACAAAGACAAAACAACAACAAAGACAAAAACAAAGACAAAAACAAAAAGAAAGACAAAAACAAAGACAAAAACAAAGACAACAACAAAGACAAAACCAAAGACAAAAAGAAAGACAAAAACAACAACAAAGACAAAAACAAAGACAAAAACAACAACAAAGACAAAAACAAAGACAAAAACAACAACAAAGACAAAAGTAAAGACAAAAACAAAGACAAAACAAAAACAAGACAAAAACAAAGACCAAAAAAACCAAAAAAAGACAAAACAAAAGACAAAACAAAGCCATAACAAAAACAAAGACAAAAACAAAACCAAAGACAAAAACAAAGACAAAAACAAAGACAAAAACAAAGACAAAAACAAAGACACACAATCTTCAGCATATATTCAGTATATTATTTTAATATTTTTAATCGAAAAAAGTAAAAAGAAACTATAACGTGAAGAGATTTGTCGATATAAATTATACATTAAAAATATAGCTGTAAAGTAAATTGCGAAGAGATGTTAAATACTTTGAAAATAATTCATTATAACTTAAATAGCGATTGTATCTAAATATTGTATCTTCAAAGAGAAGGTAAATGTATATGGTCACCAGAGAGAAACATAGACTATGTCAGTGCAGGCACACCATAACCCAAACATAGACTGTGTCAGTGGAGGCACACCCTAACCCAAACAAAGACTGTGTCAATGAAGGCACACCCTAAGCCAAAAAAAGAATGTGTCAGTGGAAGCACACCCTAACCCAAACAAAGAATGTGTCAGTGGAGGCACACCCTAACCCAAACAAAGAATGTGTCAGTGGCGGAACACCTTAACTCAAACAAAGACTGTGTCAGTGGAAGCACACCCTAACCCAAACAAAGAATGTGTCAGTGGATGCACACCCTAACCCAAATGAAGATTGTGTCAGTGGAGGCACACCCTAACCCAAACAAAGCCCTTGTCAGTTGAGGCACACCCTAACCCAAACAAAGCCATTGTCAGTGGAGGCACACCCTAACCCAAATGAAGACTGTGTCAGTGGAGGCACACCCTAACCCAAACAAAGAATGTGTCAGTGGAGGCACACCCTAACTCAAACAAAGACTGTGTCAGTGGAAGCACACCCTAACCCAAACAAAGAATGTGTCAGTGGATGCACACCCTAACCCAAATGAAGATTGTGTCAGTGGAGGCACACCCTAACCCAAACAAAGCCCTTGTCAGTTGAGGCACACCCTAACCCAAATGAAGACTGTGTCAGTGGAGGCACACCCTAACCCAAATGAAGACTGTGTCAGTGGAGGCACACCCTAACCCAAATGAAGACTGTGTCAGTGGAGGCACACCCTAACCCAAACAAATACTATGTCAGTGGAGACACGCTAAACAAAACAGGAACTTGACAGTTTTTCAGGAATCTTCTATTTAAGTGTAGTTTGTTTTTTCGATCCCATCCCCATTCCATCTCATGACATTCCACCACCCCATCACATACCATCCAATCCCATCCCTAGGCACCCCTTGCCAGCTTAACATTTACAACTCGTTGTTTTTGTATCCTCCATCCCACCAACATTGACATCTCCTTAAGCAATACGCTTACAACTCCTGACATCAAGTAATGAAATATTTAGAACAACCATTGGGCAACGTATAACTACTTAGCACTGCCGTTATGTCAGAAAGATTATACGAGTGATATAATCATGACAATGAGAGATTATCTGATGACACCTGTCCCGTTTTTTTGGTGTCACAGGCACTGTGAGACAGATTCAATTTTTATTTCTAACTTATGTTTGTATCTTTATCTTTCACTCTACGGAAGGACGTGTCCCTACCATCTGATCCTCTATCTCTTTTCTTTACTTTTGGCTTTCTTCCTCGAACTGTCCATTGTAGCGTACTTGACTAATATCCCCACACAGCAAATGCTATCATATTTCAGATGCTGTAGTGTAGAGTCCAAATCTCACATTTCAACAGAAAATGCAAAAGAAAACAACAACATCAACAAAAAAACAAACAAATCAACAACAGCATCAACAACAGCAATATCAACAACAGCTACGCCAACAACAACAACAACAGCAATAACAACAATAGCAATAACAAGAACAGCAAAAGCAATAACAACAACACTATCAATAACAACAACAGCAGCAACAACAGCAGCAACAACAGCAGCAACAACAGCAGCAACAGCAGCATTAAAACAGCAACAACAACAGCAACACCAACAACACCAACAACAAACCATCAATAATAACAGCAACAAATAAAATAACACCAATCACAGCGGCAACAACAACAGCAGCAGCAACAACAACAACATTATTAACAGCAACAACAACAGCAACAACAACAACAACAGCAACAACACACAGACACACACACATGTCATCTTTCTCCGACATGCCGCCGCCACTGATTCTCTCACACTGACCACTGCCAGACCAATTCTACATCGTCGTCTGAACTGATGGCATTTCTGTTCTGTGCTGTGCAGCACTCTGATATTTGAGTGTATATTACGTAATGAAAAATATCAACACGGAGCGCACCATCGATATGTCGGTGAATGCCAACGTCCGTTAAGGCATGTCACGTGACCTACACTGGCCGTAAACACAAACGGGAGGGACGGGGGGCAAAGTGGACATCTGCTGTCTCCATTCTGGCAGCGTGACCTTCACGTGACATTCACGTCAGATGTGCGAGTAAAAAAAAAGATTGTCGGGCGGATAAGCACGCGTTATCCTAACGTAGCATGTATGTGAACGGCCATATATACATATTGCAGGCGACAAAGGTGTGAGGGAATGCATAAACTCTTAGAATCTGCCCAAACAATAACATATTGAAATGTCCACATAGTCCGGGATTTCTTTTCCTCAGTATCATATTTCTCAGCATGCACTGGTACAGATTTTTATACTTTTTGTACACTATGCACAGCCTGAACACATGGCAACAACATTTTTATCTACCTAACCCACTAAAATCAAGAGAAATACTAGACCCGGTGTTTTTTCCACGATACAATGGTGTCGCCGAAGATTTCCCTTTGAGTCGCAGTACCCTGGTGTCGCCGAAGATTCCCCTTTGTGCCGCACTAGCCTGGTGTCGCCAAAGATTCCCCTTTGTGCCGCAGTACCCCGGTGTCGCCGAAGATTCCCATAGGGGCCGCAGTACCCTGGTGTCGCCGAAAATTTCCCTTTGAGTTGCAGTACCCTGTGTCGCCGAAGATTCCCATAGGGGGCCGCAGTATCCTGGTGTCGCCGAAGATTCCCATAGGGGGCCGCAGTACCCTTGTGTCACCGAACATTCTCCTTTGTGCCGCAGTACCCTGGTGTCGCCGAAGATTCCCCTTTGTGCCGCAGTACCCTGGTGTCGCCAAAGATTCCCCTTTGTGCCGCAGTACCCTGGTGTCGCCAAGGACTTAGACACAGAGTTAAAGTTATCACCCTGCAGCTGTCTCAGCTGCATATCAATTGAACATTATCGACTAATTCGTCGAAAGATGGCACCTATAATTGAATCAATCTCACCCACGGGACTTTGTCACCAGAGCAGATTTGATATTCGACGTAGTAAGTGTCTCTATCTGATGTTTACCTATAGAGTAGGATATGACCTACAATGTGTTTTGTCGCATATTACATAACAGCCTGATTTGCTTGGAACTCACAGACCTCACTAGCCAACTAACTACTCAGTTCAAGGTGGAACTCACAGACCTCACCAGCCAACTAACTACTCAGTTCAAGGCGGAACTCACAGACCTCACTAGCCAACTAACTACTCAGTTCAAGGCGGAACTCACAGACCTCACTAGCCAACTAACTACTCAGTTCAAGGCGGAACTCACAGACCTCACCAGCCAACTAACTACTCAGTTCAAGGCGGAACTCACAGACCTCACCAGCCAACTAACTACTCAGTTCAAGGCGGAACTCACAGACCTCACTAGCCAACTAACTACTCAGTTCAAGGCGGAACTCACAGACCTCACTAGCCAACTAACTACTCAGTTCAAGGCGGAACTCACAGACCTCACCAGCCAACTAACTACTCAGTTCAAGGCGGAACTCACAGACCTCACCAGCCAACTAACTACTCAGTTCAAGGCGGAACTCACAGACCTCACTAGCCAACTAACTACTCAGTTCAAGGCGGAACTCACAGACCTCACCAGCCAACTAACTACTCAGTTCAAGGCGGAACTCACAGACCTCACCAGCCAACTAACTACTCAGTTCAAGGTGGAACTCACAGACCTCACCAGCCAACTAACTACTCAGTTCAAGGCGGAACTCACAGACCTCACCAGCCAACTAACTACTCAGTTCAAGGCGGAACTCACAGACCTCACTAGCCAACTAACTACTCAGTTCAAGGCGGAACTCACAGACCTCACTAGCCAACTAACTACTCAGTTCAAGGTGTACCACGAAAGAGAGCAAAGTAAGGTCAATTTAAAAAAAAAAAAAAACATATTTTTTTAAGTCCCATTATTTTTATTACTACATAAAAGGAAAAAAAATTGCATGCAAGTGCTGTCCTGTCCTCTCTTCTCCTATCCTGTCCTGTCCTCTCCTCTCTTCTCCTGTCCTGTCATGTCCTCTCCTATCCTGTCCTGTCATCTCCTGTCCTCTCCTCTCCTGTCCTGTCCTCTCCTGTCCTGTCCTGTCAGGTCAAAGATGACTACAACGATATGCGTTACATCACCAGGACCCTTCACCTCCCCACTCCATTCTGCCTGTGAAAATATCCCCCTTGATCCGTATCAACTATCTTTCCCAGTAAAGACTCTCTGACCAAGATCGCCCTCTCATTGACCCCACATGCTGGCCACACGGACGTGGGCCAACCAAGCCTTTTCAAATTCAATTTCTTGCTCCCCAGAAAATAATAATCGATTATTTGGGGAAGGAAAAAAAAATCTTTCTTCAATTAGAACAGTAAAAAAAAAATGTTAAGAAAATCGGAGCAGGCCATTTGTGTGTGTGTGTGAACGTAATTGATATATGGGACGAGGGAATGAACCCAATGACGTGTTCTCAAAATGTTTAATGATTTAATTTGATGTACAGACGTATTAGGGAAGTTAAAAGGGTCTACAACGTCCATCAGAATGACAGGCATTAGGGGCCGTCCATTAAGTGCGTAACGCTATTTTTTTGATAATTTGTGACCCCCTCCCTATCCCCTGTCACAATCTGTCACAAATCTAAGACAACCCCCCCCCCCTCAAAGCCGTTCTTAGGATTTTGGGGGCACTAGGCATGGAGCGTAGGGAGGGGGCCCCCTGAAATTTTTACTTCTGAAATATATGGAATTGCAAGTCGTTGGCTAACAAAAGCCCCCGGCTGGGCCCCCTTGGCAGTGGGGCCCTTGGCGGTCGCCTAGTATGCCTATGCCTACGAACGGCTCTGACGCCCCCCCTCCCCAAGAAAAATTATGTAAAACTTTCGAACTAAGATTGTTGAAAAAAATCTAAAACGAATTAAAATTTAAACTAAGCACGCTACACTATTTAACTAATACATTTATAAAAGTGACATCATCTCGTGTCAGAATAAATCCATCACAACATTAAGTTCAATATTTCTATAAATTTCAGGTTTAAATGTATGATAAAAAATAATATTTGTCGTCACACAAGATCTTTAACACCCCCATGTGGCAAACTGTCGCACATTCTTAGCCCCCCCCCCCCCCCCCACTAATACCTTCGGAGCGTGATTTACTTTATGGACGACCCCTTAGGTCATGGAACTTAACCTTTTGTTGTTGTCTTTCTTTAAATAATCTTCCCCAATCATTCTCATTATTATGACGTTATGTCTTATATCTTGAACCACCTGTACGTCTAGCTCAGTGGTCGGCAAATCGCGGCTCGCGAGCCGCATGCGGCTCTTTATTGACCTGAATGCGTCTCGGTCAGTCGGCCACAAATCTGTTTTGACTCCGAAAAAACATGGTTCTTTGAAAAGAAATTTGGCGCTCAAACAAATGTTAATCGTCCTGCTGACTAATGAGTTTGCCGACCACTGGTCTAGCGCCATTTAAAAATACTTAACAGGCCCCTTTGGTCCATAAGACAACACAACGCTTCTCCTCCTTTGTATCATATATTATTTTTTAAAAATTGCTTTGACTTCTGTCGGTTTATTTGTCTGCCTTACAAGCATATGCGATTAAACATATATGCAATTATACAAAGTGAATAGTTAGGCCTACATTGATATTTTTAAAGTTTAAATTGTCAAGCCGTCGAGAAATATAGATATTTATCTAAAAATATATAAATTTATCTAGAAATATAGATATTTATCTAGAATTATAGATATTTATCTAGAAATATATATATATTTGGAAATATAGATATTTACAAACTAAAAAAAAGAAGGATTTTTATCTGGATAACGATAGATGTTAATGCAAATATTTGCTCAAAAACTTTGCCCCCTGGGTGCTTCATTTATTTAGGAGTTGGGGGGGGGGGGACTTTGCCCGTTGCCTCCATACCTCCGTGGCTGACCCAAACTCTACCCTTTGTTTTAAAATAAATCCCCCCCCCCTTAAATAAATTAAACCTTCCCGAAAGTCACTTGACGTCCAATGACGGAATATTACTGAACGAGGCCCAACATTATTTATTAGCAAAAAAAAAACAAAAAAAAAGCAATAGTGATTATTTTTTATTCATGAAAACGGCTTTATAACATGAATATTGTGAGAGGTGACTAAACATTTTTTTCATAGTTTTTAAACCGAACTTTTCCGAAAAAAACCCCACAACAACTTCACGTCTTTTAGCACATACAGTCCGGTCAAACCTTGGAATTAATTTGTTTTCGCAATTTTTCTCTCTTCAGATGATGTTTGTAGATCTCAATGGTCTGTGTTTTACTGTTTGCACTTTCAGTTACAAAAGCAATAAATAAGTACATTATAGATTGGGCTTTTATGCACTACAACAGCGGTTCTCAACCTTGTGGGTCGGTTCGCGACCCCTTCGGGGATCGAACTGCCTTTAAGCAGGAGTCGCATAAGACCATCGGAAAACACATATTTATGGAGGTATCAACGGAAATAATCTTGTGGTTGGGGGGTCGACCACAACATACGGAACTGTTTTTTACAGGGTCGCGGCATTAGGAACGTTGAGAGCCACCGCACGGCAAGATAGTTACGTCACAAGACACGCTCTGTTGCGTAAGAGCATTGGTTACAAATGGTTATGCCAACATGCATCTGAGCCCTGTCAGGCACCTACCCACCTTCACAGATGACGTAACTGAGCTACGGTCGTATCGGTAACACATAGATATCGAACGACCTTATTGGGGTACTAATGAAGTTACGGCCCCAAGCCAAACAACAACAAAAAAGTGACAGTTGTTGTTATTGTGACAGAAAAAATACACATTTAAATGTATTCAAGAACATTGATTCATCAAAGCTAGTCAAAATCGGTCACAGTTTGTCAACGTTGGTCAAAGTCAAAATTGGTTAAAGTTATTCAAAATTGGTCAAAGTCAAAATGGGTTAAAGTTAGTCAAAATTGGTCAAAGTCAAAATTGGTTAAAGTCCGTCAAAATTGGTCAAAGTTAGTCAAAATTGGTCAAAGTCAAAATTGGTTAAAGTTAGTCAAAATTGGTTAGTCAAAATTGGTCAAAGTCAAAATTGGTTAAAGTCCGTCAAAATTGGTTAAAGTTAGTCAAAATTGGTCAAAGTCAAAATTGGTTAAAGTCCGTCAAAATTGGTCAAAGTTAGTAGAAATTGGTCAAAGAAACGATCCGGAAAAAAACGAACATGCAACAGACATGAAAAGAATATAACGAAATTGTGACTTAATAAAAGAGTTATTGTGAGCAAACAGTGGCGTAGTAAGGGGTAGTTGCACCAGGGGCGCCACTTACCACGTGTAAAAAGGAAACAACTTCAGTTGTCTGAAAATACACCGAAAAAATGTTCCCGCTCGGGGCGGACCGCATCCTCTACACATCATTTCTACGCCCCTGTGATCATTTCTTTCCCCAGTGGGCTGAGATACACCAAAGTCTCTACAGTAAGCAAGTCATCAGCACGGGCCCTATACGTTCTGAAGGAGTTGTTCCTGGAAGTGTGACGCAGTTATTACGGTTGGTCAAGTTAAGTGAGGGGACGCAACCTAAGACGGCAGGGAATTGATATAGCCATAGAGTTATCGATTTCCAATTTTAGGTCAAGGGCCCCGAATCGGCCTCGTAGGAGCAACTCTCGTGCTCAAGAAGATTTGGTCGGTGTCTGGTCGATCGTGGTCTTGATTCCTGTCAGTTGTTGAGCTACCACGGAAAACGGGTGATGGAAAGCATGAGTTAGCACTAAGTACGGGAGATGAAAAGCATGCGCTAGTACTAAGTACGGGAAATGGAAAGCATGAGCTAGCACTAAGTACGGGTGATGTAAAGCATGAGGTAGCACTAAGTACGGGTGATGGAAAGCATGAGTTAGCGCAAAGTACGGGAGATGGAAAGCATAAGTTGGCACTAAGTACGGGAGATGGAAAGTATGATTTACCACTAAGTACGGGAGATGGAAAGCATGAGTTAGCACTAAGTACGGTAGATAGAAAGCATAAGTTACCACTATGTACGGAAGATGGAAAGCATGATTTACCACTATGTACTGGAGATGGAAAGCATAAGTTACCACTATGTACGGGAGATGGAAAGTATGATTTACCACTATGTACGGGAGATGGAAAGCATGAGTTACCACTATGTACGGGAGATGGAAAGCATGATTTACCACTAAGTACGGTTACAGCATTTTCTTCACGGTCTGCAAATCATAGCACAAACTCCAAGAAGAATTTATTTAAGTTAACTTTAAAAAAAATTGAGCCTCGTTTCTGTCGTGAGAAAAAGAAGCGTCTCCTTGTGGATCACATTTAGACCACAATATCGATGTTCCTTTGAAAGCTCTGGCTGCGTCTTGAGCAGTTGTTCTGGTTATTCTCACGCACGCTAAGAGTTTTCCCCATTGGCATTTCGCGTGTTGACTTATGGTTACATGTGCAGGATGAGATAAGATAGGATAAGATAAGACACTTTTATTGATCCAAATTATTTGAATCATGTGTGTGGCTTCATTCACGGTACACATTGTTTGTTCAGTCTTGAAAATCCATTGTTTGAGTTTTTCGTTGTTCCTTGGAATTAGCCGGTAGCAAAGACGTTCGTTGGATAATTGTGTGGTAGGAATGACTCTCCAGTTCCTGAGAGCTAGATTGGAAGAAGGATTTACTCTGCCGTGGGTGAAGTAGGGTTACAATGTTTCAAGTAAACAGATGAATGAAAACGAAGAGCAACAAATTAATTGTGGTAACGGAACCTGCGCGAACAATCGTGACACGCAAAGTACTCCAAACTCTAGACGTGAGAGACGTAACTTCGATCCTGCTGTGCAAGTTATTGATACCGTACTGATAAAATATTGATACTGTAGTGATAAAATACTGATAAAGTATTATTAAATATTGATAAATAGCGCATACAGTATTGATAAAATATTGACAAAGTATTGATAAAACATTATAAAATATTGATTTAATTATTGATGAAATATTGATAAAATATTGATAAAGTGTTGATAAAATGTTGATAAAATAAAGAAGACCGTTGATCGTGTTTATTGAATTGGTTCACATATTTTAATGGGAGACATCTGTAAAAAATAAATGTACGGGCATACTTTGGCAGTTTTTAAATAGTAGCATGGACTCTGAGAACTCTCTCGTTACGTTCTTGAGAACAATTTCGTTACGTTCTTGAGAACAATTTCGTTACGTTCTTGAGAACAATTTCGTTACGTTCTTGAGAACAATTTCGTTACGTTCTTGAGAACAATTTCGTTACGTTCTTGAGAACAATTTCGTTACGTTCTTGAGAACAATTTCGTTACGTTCTTGAGAACAATTTCGTTACGTTCTTGAGAACAATTTCGTTACGTTCTTGAGAACAATTTCATTATTTTCCTGAGAACTATTTCACAATGTCCTTGACAATTATTTCCGCCCATGGCGTTAATGCCGCAAGGTAAATGGGGGTCTTAAAAGAAAGACGAACATAAAATGTCACATCACTAAAGTACCCTCCACATACAACCCTGTACGACGCTTTCGTCCTATTCGCCACCATCACTACACGTTTAGCCACTCGGTGATGCTGAGTGCATTGGACAGATCTAAGAAACAGACAGACAAAGTCCCATAGGTCAGACTGACAAAGCCCCGTAGGACAGACTGACAAAGTCCCGTATGACAGACGGACAAAGACCCACAGGACAGACTGACAAGGTGCCATAGGACAGACTGACAAAGTCCCACAGGACAGACTGAAAAAGTCCCATAGGACAGACTGAAAAAGTCCCATAGGACAGACTGACAAAGTCCCGTAGCTATTGCATGGTGAGTAAGAATCAGAATCGGCAGCAAAGGCTCTAGTTGCATTTGGGTGGAGTGGAAGCCCGTGTTTTAACATCTGCTTAGTTTCCTCGCAGTGTCGAACCTGGGGACGGCGAAAGGGGCCGCCGCCCCGGGAGCTCTTTGGAGGGGGCGGTAATCATTTTAAAAAAAATAGGCCCTTTAAAACTAAACTTTGATGATATCTAAGTTTGGAATAGAAAACTAAGTATAAAATAAATCAAAATAATATCTGTACAGTTCGATAGGTAGGTAGGTAGGTAGGTAGGTAGATAGATAGATAGATAGATAGATAGATAGATAGATAGATAGATAGATAGATAGATAGATAGATAGATAGATAGATAGATAGATAGATTAGTTGTTGTGCGCACGCCCGCAAAGGGTTTTGAATTAGATTATCCATTTTGAAATATTCCTTATGGTGCAGGGGCCCCTAATTTATTTTTGTCTTATATGAGCTATATAAATATAATTTCAAACAGACCTATTGCATGGGTGGATACATCGCTACACGAGTGTGGACTAAATTTTAAAAATTCCTGCTTCTCACGTGGACAGCTTATATTGTCTGCTCACGTGCCGAAAATCCATCTTATTTATTTGTGTATGCACCAGAGGGGAAAAAAAAATAATTTCTATTTAAAAATTACTTCAAAAACAAAATTAAAACACAAACACTTTTTTCTTTGAGTGGCATTGCATGTCAGGTTCTGGCTAGAATTAAATATTTAATCAAAAGGATTTCCAACTCTCTTGTTTACTGCCAACATTGTCTTGTTGAGGGCATTACACTGGATATGTAAACATTGTGTTGTTGAGAGCATTGCACTGGATATGTAAAAATTGTGTTGTTGAGGGCATTGCACTGGATATGCAAACATTGTGTTGTTGAGGGCATTGCACCGGATATGCAAACATTGTGTTGTTGGGGGCATTGCACTGGATATGCAAACATTGTGTTGTTGGGGGCATTGCACTGGATATGCAAACATTGTGTTGTTGAGGGCATTGCACCGGATATGCAAACATTGTGTTGTTGGGGGCATTGCACTGGATATGCAAACATTGTGTTGTTGAGGGCATTGCACCGGATATGCAAACATTGTGTTGTTGAGGGCATTGCACTGGATATGCAAACATTGTGTTGTTGAGGGCATTGCACTGGATATGCAAACATTGTGTTGTTGGGGGCATTGCACTGGATATGCAAACATTGTGTTGTTGGGGGCATTGCACTGGATATGCAAACATTGTGTTGTTGGGGGCATTGCACTGGATATGCAAACATTGTGTTGTTGAGGGCATTGCACTGGATATGCAAACATTGTGTTGTTGGGGGCATTGCACTGGATATGCAAACATTGTGTTGTTGAGAGCATTGCACTGGATATGCAAACATTGTGTTGTTGAGGGCATTGCACCGGATATGCAAACATTGTGTTGTTGAGGGCATTGCAATGGATATGCAAACATTGTGTTGTTGAGGGCATTGCACCGGATATGCAAACATTGTGTTGTTGAGGGCATTGCACCGGATATGCAAACATTGTGTTGTTGGGGGCATTGCACTGGATATGCAAACATTGTGTTGTTGGGGGCATTGCACTGGATATGCAAACATTGTGTTGTTGGGGGCATTGCACTGGATATGCAAACATTGTGTTGTTTAGGTCATTGCACTGGATATGCAAACATTGTGTTGTTGAGATCATTGCACTGGATATGCAAACATTGTGTTGTTGGGGACATTGCACTGGATATGCAAACATTGTGTTGTTGGGGCATTGCACTGGATATGCAAACATTGTGTTGTTGGGGGACATTGCACTGGATATGCCAACATTGTGTTGTTTGGGGCATTGCACTGGATATGCAAACATTGTGTTGTTGAGGTCATTGCACTGGATATGCAAACATTGTGTTGTTGAGGTCATTGCACTGGATATGCAAACATTGTGTTGTTGGGGACATTGCACTGGATATGCAAACATTGTGTTGTTGGGGGCATTGCACTGGATATGCAAACATTGTGTTGTTTGGGACATTGCACTGGATATGCACTTTATTGAGTATTTTCCTAGATCACTCTTGTCCGTTGTAAGTCCTGAATTCATGTTCATAAGTCAAAGCTGCTAGACACGTCAAAATATCACATGGTCTCTTCTTAATGCTCATGAACTGTATAGACCAGTTGACCCCAACCCAAAGTCCAGGGACACCAATTCAAGAAGCTCTGTTCATTCTCGTTGCCAATTTAAATAACAGCCTGTCCACGTGCAGACGATTCATCCATGATGCCAGAGACGTAGCTATAGTGTTTGGCGCCCGGGGACAAGATTCGTTTTAAGAGCCTCCCTTTCTTTTTTTTTTTTCAACTCTCAAACCCCATATTTTCATCAATAAAATAATATCAAATCACATTTTGGCGCCCCTAACTAGTCTGGCGCCCAGGGAATCTGTTCCCCCTACGCCCCGCCCCATTAGCTACGCCTCGGCATGTTATATAGCTCAATGCCACCAGTTGTTATTTTTTTTAGTTTCAACTGAACCAAGATATTTGAGAACTTGGTAAAACAGCAGCATTCCATTCCAATATATTCACTATATATATTTCACTTGCATCTAGTTCCGTTGGATGTGAACCAGTGTGTCGTGACAAACCAAAGGTATTGCTACACATCTATGAAATAAAGATATTAAGACCCATTGTACCTACTTAGTGTCATTCTACGGAAAAATATTTTGAGTACACATGTTGAGTGTTTCTTTCGAGTTATACCAAGGTCTAAGAACTGCTGTTTTTTGGTTGTTGTTTTTTTTGCGTTATTTCAAATCAAAGAGAAGTTACCTACATTTTCGATTTCATCTCCCAGCAGGAAGTCACCTTCCAGTGGATGAGCTAATCGGCTGTCTTCTAGTCTTCGACTCTGTCACCGTCCGTTTCCATAGCAACGTTCACTTTTATTATACAGCCACAATGCTTCGTTTTTGCACGTTTTTAACTTTAAGGGGGTCGTTCGCAAACTATGCCACGCTCAGGGGGGAGGGGGGTCGAGAATTTGTGACAAGGGGGAGGGGGGTAAAAAAAATTGTTAAAATTGAATTTTTTTTTTTTTAAAATCTAACATTTTCTAATTTTGAAAAATCTTTATTTAATTAATTTTAAAAACATTAATTTGAGGGCGAAATTGCCTCAGTTATTATAGATACAATGAACTTAGTCGCTCACACCTTTTGCGCATATCGAAAGATGACGCAAAAACTGTTGTGGTCATTTCACATTCGCCTTGTGGATGACTTCGTTGTTTAGCGTCACAGTTTTCTAATAATACTAACACTGAATCCATTATGGGAAAATGTTAAAAAATATAATAAAACCTTAGTTTATTTATTATTTTCGTTTCATCTTCATAACTGTAGAGTATTTGTGTTTTCCCGATGGTCTTAAGCGATTCCTGGGAAAGGGTCGTTCAACCCCACCCCCCACCCCACAAAGGGGTCGCGACCCACAGGTTGAGCACCACTGCCGCAAAGCGTTTTTGCTTTAATCTTTAAAAATCAGGTAAGTATGTGTGTGTGTGGGAGGGTGTTGAAAGCATGTGCACCTAGATGCGATTGTATTATTCAAAACAAGTACTTATATACACCAACATTTTCGCAAAAAAAATCTAATATTTACGACTACAGTTCTATACCCAGTTCCTGTGTCAAACATCCTGCGCTATGGACGACGAAGACCCTACTTCGCCCTACATCAAATAGCTGTTAACCAATACAAAGCTATCTCTTATCAACGGCGCTAGCCTGATACTCCCCCCCCCCAGGGGCGCCCTTACAGTTATGGTATTCTCTTGTTGGGTTTGACCTCACTGGTCAGAAGAGCGACACTCGTCTGTTTGTGTTGGTGTCCGGTTAATGAGATAGTTTGGCTTCGCAGGGGCGACTGCCCGTTTGGCATGTTAGTCAGCAATATTTGGCTGTATTCGCAGAAGGGTGGGAGTGCAAAAGTTGGATAACAGTTATTCTGGACCAATGATCGAATGTTTGACGGCGTCATCGGGGACGTGCAAAGGGGAGTGACGAAGGGGGTCCAAAACCCATGGGTGGCAGCATAAGAGGGCGCCCAAATCGTCATTTTTTTGAAATGCAAAATATGTTTACTAATGTATATTTTTTAGTGAGACAGCGCTTAAATTTAGACTTTGCACATAGTGCAGACTTTGCTTGCCCCAGTCCTGGACATTAAATATAATTTAACATCAACAGGTATGGGGAGTTTTGAGACGCTGTCATACATAATCGCTTGAGTTAAGCTGAAATAGTTTATTCTATGAATGCAGAGGGCTTAACAAGGGGCAGCGGAATAGGAATTCTACCCCAGGTGGAGCTTTTTTCTTTACATGAAAGGGCGGCATTGTTAGGTGTATGTGATGTGTAATGATAACTTTAAGTGTATATGATGTGTAATATAAAAGTTCTTACGTCAAATACAATCGGCCGTCATTATGACGAGCTAAAACAAAGGTTCTTCATCTGTTTTTCACACTGACAGCTTTGCCATTCCGATGAAGGTCACTGACCCTTTTTAAAAATAACAATGTTTAAATTCATTTTATAAGCATAAGCAACTCACGGACCCTGTGAAAGCTTTTTATGACCCTCAAGGGGTCCATGGACCGCAGGTTTAGAGCCCCCGAGTTGAAATATTCTAACATATAATCATTTGTAAACGTAACTTATTTCGTTTAAGCGGGATTTAACTTTGAACGAAGGTAAGAAAACAAGGCTAGCACGCTCTCCGCCAGTTACATATATAGAGAGATTGAGAGAAACACACAATGTATGTGGTGTTACGGGATTTGGATCATCCGAACGCATGGCCAAAATTCAAAACACTAGCAGTAGTAGGCCTAAATCGAATGAGCAGTTACTTTGTCAGTTTAATAATGTTTTACCATGAGTAAATGGTCAAATGTGATAATGGTCACTTAACAAACTGTCGGAAACATGTTCAAGTTGTGTGTGTGTCTCTCTCTCTTTCTTACTCTCTCTGTGTGTGTGTTGGGGTGTGTGTGGTTGGGTGGGTTTGTTGGTTGGTTGGTCTTTGTGTTTGTGTATGTGTGTGCGTTTGTTTGTGTGCATGTGTGTTTGTTTGTGTGTGTATGTTTGTGTGTGTATGTTTGTGTGTTTTTTTGTGTTTGTGTGTGTGTGTTTGTGTGTGTAAGTGAAAGCGCCACTGGAAAGCACACAATGAAGTAGTTTGGAAACAGTCAAATTTACGTTTGGCCTGCACCCAAAGCCCATCAGTAGTATTTGTGTGGATTCCTGGGTGAAAGGGTGTACGAAATCTCGGGAATCTTTTAACATATAGCACGAACACTTACAAAAATTGATATTTTAAAAACAAAAATCAAGAATTTAACGGGTGCTTACAAATAGGGCACTTTTCATCGATTATTATTGTGTTTATTTGTGTTTTCTTTAAATTTGCTACTTGTGTAACACAGTTTCCTGAATAAAATAGTTTAAAAAATCTTAGCCTATAGTTATTAAATTGCCGACTGTTTTTTATCTTTTTATTTTCAGAATAATAAACAATCTGCCCCGCCCATTTGCATGCATTTTTATTTTATTGATTTTTTTAGATGGCAATCTTATAGTAGAAAGCTAAAAGAAAGCCAAAAAAGTTTGTGAACTAACATTTTGATTATCATTCCAATTTCAATTTTTGTTTAGTGTTGGGGACTAGTTGTAGAAAAAATTCTTCGTTGTATACCGTGTTTTCAGATTTATTTGTCCGCCGTTCTAAAAATAGTAACATTACGTAGTCCGCTATGACGTTTTCCGGTCTGAGAAATGACAAGCCCTATGGAAGTGAATGACTGCCGGAAATATTGGAGGTGAATGGTTACCGGAACCAATGGAAGCGATTGACAGCCAGAATCAATGGAGGTGAATGGCTACCGAAACAAATGGAAGTGATTGACTGCTGGAAACAATGGAAACGATTGACTGCCGATTCCCAGTATCCTCTGTATAGGTTCAGATGACGTACTCCAAAAATTATCTTATACTTTAGTTCCAAATACCCCACAAATACGCCACAAACAACATGTGTATATTGTCGATAAGTAAGGACAGAGCTATTCGGAACAAACAACAAACACATTTTTGATTGTTTGTGAGGCCTTCCGGGTGGAAGAGGTTAACTCTGAAGGTCAACAGCAAAGTATGAGAAAGTTTTGACGTAGTAGGCAGCCCCATTGTTCTGCGCGCTCTAGTGGCGTCACCAACAGCAGGCCCCTCGCTGTACTCAAAGCTACGTATGTTGACACAGCCCCTGGGTCTGATGTTCACCCCCCCCCCCCCAAATAGTCACGGGACAAAGACCGAGGATCACCGAAACGCCGAGAGCGCTCCGTTTGATTGTGTTGACGACTAATTACGTCAAACCGCTTTCCACCATTCATCACTGGCGAAAGCGCCAAGGACGGACGGACGTGCCGACACAATGTTCGTGATCAAAGCTAAGTTACAATGGCGGGGGTGTAAACAACCACTAAGTCATGATTAGGCAGCCGTCCTTGGGGGGGGGGGGGGGGGGGAAGTAATTCATTGACTCATTCATATCAATTGATTATCAAAACTTTCCCTTTATTTCTAAGGGGGGGGGGTATTTTGATCGATCACCCATCTTTTATGACATCATACACTCAACCCTGCGGGCAAAACTCCAGGAACCGACAACCATCACGGCAGAGTGAAACCAATAGTGCTAATGGTTTCAGGAAGCTTTTAAAAGTCTTTACTAGCTTTTGTAGTTTTTCAAAATATGTAGATAGGGCGTCTGTTCTGTAGATAGGGCGTCTGTTCTGTAGATAGGGCGTCTGTTCTGTAGATAGGGCGTCTGTTCTGTAAATATGGCGTCTGTTCTGTACACGGGTTATCTCGTTATGATCCGTGATATGTTATTATCACATTACACATGGGCCGATTTAACACGTGTGTATTTGTTTTGTTGAGACATCACGTTCAACTGTTTTCACCTACGATTAGCAGATCAATTGTAATAGAGCTGTAATCAGGGACCTATTTGATTGTCATATGCTGTAATCAGGGACCTATTTGATTGTCATATGCTGTAATCAGGGACCTATTTGATTGTCATATGCTGTAATCAGGGACCTATTTGATTGTCATAGAGCTGTAATCAGTGACCTATTTGATTGTCATAAGCTGTAATCAGGGACCTATTTGATTGTCATATGCTGTAATCAGGGACCTATTTGATTGTCATAGAGCTGTAATCAGGGACCTATTTGATTGTCATAAGCTGTAATCAGGGACCTATTTGATTGTCATAGAGCTGTAATCAGTGACCTATTTGATTGTCATAGAGCTATAATCAGGGACCTATTTGATTGTCATAGAGCTATAATGAGGGACCTATTTGATTGTCATAAGCTGTAATCAGGGACCTATTTGATTGTCATAGAGCTATAATCAGGGACCTATTTGATTGTCATAGAGCTATAATGAGGGACCTATTTGATTGTCATAGAGCTTTAATCAGTGACCTATTTGATTGTCATAGAGCTATAATGAGGGACCTATTTGATTGTCATAGAGCTATAATGAGGGACCTATTTGATTGTCATAGAGCTATAATCAGTGACCTATTTGATTGTCATAGAGCTTTAATCAGTGACCTATTTGATTGTCATAGAGCTTTAATCAGTGACCTATTTGATTGTCATAGAGCTATAATCAGTGACCTATTTGATTGTCATAGAGCTTTAATCAGTGACCTATTTGATTGTCATAGAGCTATAATGAGGGAAATATTTGATTGTCATAGAACTATAATTAGGGACATAACTTGGTAGCTTTCACTCTTTCAAATTTCAGTTGATCTTTCATTTAAAATTCATGTCGATGTTTGCATATTTTATAATCGGAAACGCGTTTGGAGCTTATCAGGCAATAACTCCCTTTTAACAAAATTGCGTTTTACTGAAGTGCATACGTGTGGACAGAAAAATTTAAAAAAAAAAATTGCCACTTTCCATTATTACGGACTGTTATTACTATGGAGAAATTAATCTCTTATTTTTAGTGTATGGCTCGTTCCAAAACAGTCCATAACAAAAGACGATACCAAATTTTAAATACAATAAACAAATAATACGATACTCAAACCAGGGCTAGTTACAATTAATAAGTTTTTTAATGTGTGAATTATAATAAATTACAAAATCAAAAGAATATGATTAAAACTATTGACTTACAGTTTGGCTGGTACCGGTACTATGTTAATAAAAAAAAACAGTGTGCAAAAGTTGTACAGTGAGGAAAAGAAAGCTACACATGCACAGAAAACAAAGCACTGTCGAGTAGCACAATAATAGCACACGCTCCAAGTCTCGTGATAAAGAATCTGCCTGACTTCATTCAATCTTCGGCCTTTTATACTCGGTTTCTGTTACATTATTCCAGAAACAGAATACGCATTTCAACTGCTTCCAGCATACTCTAGATTATTCGACAATTTTCTGACTGGAACGAAATATATTAAACTTGTTGTAAACAAAGTTAAAGGGAGACTATTATTTCGCCAGCCCCACCCCAAAAGCGGCCTGGATTGTGTTTACTGTAAGAGGTCATGCACGGGGAAAGCGTGCAGCGAAACACGTCACCTACATAACACCATTTTAATGAATAGATAAAGTTTGCATCTTAAACACTTTTTTTTAACAAAAGTTGTCGCAGAATTGCTCCTGGAGTGCTTGTCACCATGCTGGTATTGTTACACATCACACATGGGGGGGGGGGGGGTGTCTTTAGAAAAAAAAAAGTGTGGTGTCAGATATCAAACCATCAGCATGGGACATGTTGTTGTTGTATTTGTTGTTGTTGTTGTTGTTGTTTCAACACGGTGTGACCCCAAGTATCAAACGTTCTTTGTCAAATCTTGAAGAAGGATTATGCTTAAAGTGCACTCAGCCTGTTAAGCTATGACAGGCGAAGTTCGCGTCAATTTCCGAGACACCATCATGAAAGTGACATCACGTGACGAGCGCGTCTACCCACCCAGTTCGTGCACCAAGAGCTTAGTGCGTCCTAACTTTGATCTCAGTTCACGTAGAGAGGATTCGCTCCTCGGCGGAGTTGTAATCTCTCCGACTCCCATCCCCTCTCCCAGTATTTTTTTTTATTACTTTTTTTTTTACTTAGCGACTGTTGTAAACGTTACTTAAATTAAACTTAGCTTACATTAACGATGAGTACCATTGACTTAATGGAAATTTGGAGACATATAAAGCGAGTCAGAAGTTCAAGGACCTCCAACTAACTGAGTCATCAAATACAACATATATTCTAACAACCCATAAAACCTAAGCTTTCCCCCATAAATCCTTCATAAAATGTAATATGTAGCAATGGGGGGTGGGGCTGAAAATTTGACAAATCATAAGTAATGCACTTTATAAGAATCCCAATTAGCGCCCCACCCCCCAAAGCTCGCAACCTCACTTTTTTTTTCCACGCCCCTGAACTACTCTCATAATCTAATAGCACACCCGCTTTTACACCGCACATTTATTTTACCAACTCTTTCAGAAAGACAATAGAAAATATTACGCACCAGACGTGACATTAATGACGTCATATTTCCTTCAGCTTCCCCTTGATAAACAGGAAACACTGATTTTCGGGGGTTTGGGGCTGAACATTTTATAGAATGTGTTGTCATCGGCAACGAGTCTATGTGCTAAGTTCCAGCTCGACAGGTTGACGGGAAGTGGGTAAATTAGCCGCCCGAAGATTTTTGCCAGCCAGCCACGGACAAAAGCGGAGTTAATTAAAGATGTCATTGCAATTTTTTTAACCAGCAATCTTTAGTAAAAAAAAATATGGTTAAAATATTTCTTGATTCTTGTTAACTGATGTGTCCAACTAGAGTTGGGCTCAGAGACTGTGCCGCCACTCCAACCCCAGCGTATCATCTTAGATAATAGTGACTGATTTTCAGTGTAGCTAATATTAGACATTAATTTCTAAATGTTCCAGACATTTTGAAAAGTCGTCAATCCAGACTACGACACTTTTTAACCACCGTGACTCCTGATTAAAAAAAAATCTTTAAAAAAAAAAATTAAATTATATATTAGGTTTTTAAAACTATAATATAGTTGAAACATAATGTTGTAAAGAGTAATTGCTGCTTGATACAGACGGCAAGGTTTCTGGTTCTGGTTCTGGTACGGTACGTTGCTGCATCCATATACTGGCAATGTTTGGGGAAGCGATGCTACCATCCTAACGGCTCCTAGCAGATGCCAGGACAGCCCTGGAAGCTTTCGATAGATGTCGAGTTCACGGCGGTATTGTCCGGGTGGCTCCAAGCGATTACTGTGCGTGGGAAGAATGATTGTTTCTGTTGCACTGTGTTACTCCGAGGCACAGTGAAGCACGTTCTATTGTTCCGGGTGTAATTATTGCTCATGGGGTTGTCAGAGGTTAAGGCAAAAGCAATTTATTTACTAATCTGACATTTGAAACTTCAAATAATACATAAAGGGCTGAGAAAAACCTCATGTAGAGCAATAGCAAACAGTGAATGTTTCGGCCAAAAAGCCCACGACAGCAAGAACAGTTTTGGAAGGAGACAAACACTCTTAGCTTGTTGTATAGATGTGTAGTCTACTGGACATAGAAAAACACTATTAGCTTGTTGTACAGATGTGTAGTCTACTGGACATAGAAAAACACTCTTAGCTTGTTGTATAGATGTGTAGTCTACTGGACATAGAAAAACACTATTAGCTTGTTGTACAGATGTGTAGTCTACATTATCAGAATGTTTGTTAAACTTTACAAATATAGTGACCGACGAGTCAAATATTTTTGCCCCAAGTGTCGCATAATAATTATAAAAAAGTCAAACGAAGAAAATATGGCATAAAAATTAAAGATGTAGGTTGAATAACTCTTGGAGAGTGAAAAACATCGAGATTGCAAGTTCAAGGTCGGGCGATGATGGTCGCGTAAATGGAAATATTTAAGGGTGTTAGAATCTTGGAATAATATGGGGCTGGATTGGGGGACACGTTTGCAAAACAGGTAATATAAAATCTGGGTTTACAGGAAATGTTAAAATCTGGGCTTAAGGGTAATTTTAAAATCTGGGTTTAAAGGTAATGTTCTTCTTCTTCTTCTATATTTTAGGGGCCCACGATAAATTTATTGATCATTATGGCTCCTATGAATGTAGATGGGATTTGCAATGTTTCTGTGCCTGGTGTTGATGAGGATATTTCACTGTTTAAAATCTGGATTTACAAGAAATGTTAAAATCTGAGTTTGTGAAAAACTGGGTAACAGATTAATGAGCCGAACTCTGTTTAAAATATGACTTGGCTGTGTTTGCAAGTCTGCTTTGAAACTGTCGAGAACAACACACCGTAGATCAAACTAATGTATTTACAACCCAAAGTAAATTCTTCATTAGATTTCGGCTTAAGATTGTAAATTTGGCTTCGAGTCTGATTCCAGGAGGGATAATAGCTGTTTTACAGTCAGGTAGTGATCCCCCCTCCCCATTTTTTTTTACACTGGTCGACATTGTGTACTTCTGTTCATGGCGTAATCCGCAACATATCGATAAGTAGAAGAGAAGCTTATGTGTGAAGGAAAGTAGCCGTCCCTTGTACGCCATCCATCCATATCGTTTTGTACATATATATGTGAAATATATATATATATATATATATAATTTTATTAACATCCGTAAAATCACAATTACAACAAAAGAAGTAATTAACAGAGTAACAACGGAGTAATCTGCACTCGTAAACAGGAGACGATGTAATTTGCGTTTTTAATTTTGTAGTCTAGTATTTTATTGTAAAAAAAGTCTTCTGATGAGTGAAAAACAAATCACTCTTTAGGAATGATCACCGGCATGCCGGGATGGCCTCGTTTGGGATGAAGAAAAACCAGAGCTGTCTCATTCAAGCTATACCGCTGGTTAAGCCGAGAACCTCGTTTAAGACGACCACCGGTAGCTATGATCATTAGTTAGGATGGCAGGGTCAGGATTCTCTCCCCCCACACCCACCCCAAAATAGACGGTCTTATTAGAGGGACCGCTGACGACGCTAAAACCCCCTGTCAGTGGCGGTCACTGGTCGATATATCGGTAGCAGGCGGATTGCGAGATTATTTGAAGGAAGGGCTCACGGTGCGCATTTCCACCCCCCTCCCCCCTCCTATGACTTGGAGGGTATCGTGTCAGGCGCCAGCTGCGGAGGCCTCACTGAGTTGGGTGTCAAAACAATCACTTCTACGAATGAATAAGCCCTCTTCAGATATTTGCTAAGCGAGAGAGAGAGAGAGAGAGAGAGAGAGGAAGAGGGAGGGAGGAAAAAAATAAACAACTTATCGTACTTCCACTCATTGCAGACAGTCACAAACAGACCATTAAAGACCACTGCAGATAGCCGGATCATCGTTATGGTCATTAGAATAGTCACGTGCCGTCAGAAAGTCAGGCGCGAACGCCGTCCTGTCGTAGGAGTTAACGTGATTTAACATCGTCGCCAGACTCCAATAAAACATCGGAGACCCGTGTCGCTATTTTGAGACACTCTATGAGACTTTAAATGAACATTGCATACAATAAGAAAACAAGAACAAACAAACCACAAAAAAACAACAACAAACAAAACAACAACAAACAAACAAACAACAAAACAAAGATAGAAGAAAAAAAAACAGCAAAAGACTACTCGGTATTTTTTACCCCACTAATAAAGGTTTTAAAAGCTTTACACAATCTCAGATTTCTGTATTACGCAAAAACGAAATAAAAATGTAAAGAAAAAATTTAAAAAACGATCACAGCTGTAAAGTCTGTAAACGTCCGAGTCACACAAGAGAAGACCAGAGATTCCCAAGAAATGAGGACACAAGTGGACGGCACAGAAATGATAATGAGCGACGGATGGACGGGGCCGTTACCGGAAATGACGTGAACCGAAATAGCCTCGACTTCATGGCCAGAAATTGGGGAAGAAATGAGACGGAGAAATGGCGTCAGTTCTGTTGACAACAAGAAGATCTACCATAACTTTTAACCTTTTTTTTTTTTGGGTTCATCAATGAGCCTTTAAAGTAACTTATAATTCAGCTGAATTAAGTCGCCTTGGCCCTCCTTTTTCCCTTCCCTCATACGTTTTAAGTCAGAAAGAAGCTGGATGTACGAAAGAGCACTTTAAGATGTTTTTCTGAATTATTGATTTTTTGTTGCTGTCCTGTTGCTCGTCCAAATAATTGGCGAACTAATGGATTCTACACTAAAATGTTTTCCATTTACTCTCTCCAAAACAACAAGTTGAATTTAAATTCAAAAGTTTTTTTGTTTTTTTTTAAAAATCGATGAAAAAATCAAAACGAAAAACAAAAAATCCCTGCACAAAAAAATGGGGCCTTCAATATCAAAAAATGGGGACTTCAATATCACAAAATGGTGTACTAAGAGTTTCACAAAAATGGGGACAGATTGTATCAGAATAAATGGGGAAAAAGTATCACCAAAAATTGGGGGGAAAGTATCAGCAAAAAAATGGGGGACTTAATATACATAAGTATGTGGTTTAAAAAACATCTCTTTTTGATTTTATCTGAAAATGCCATCTAAAAATCACAAACGTGCACAAAGTACGCTCCCCATTCCTTAGATAGCCCTCTTACTCCCCTCCGCTTCTCATCCCCGTCAAACACGATCCCTTATATTCAATTTCCTCTTTCCCTCCCCAAACCTGGAAATAAACACAACCCCCCATCCACTCTCCCCGCTGGCGGTTTCTTGCCAATGTGTTTACACATAGAAATCACTAATTGACCACCCCCACGCCCCCCCTACCCGCTCATTGACCACCCCCACGTCCCCCTACCCACTCATTGACCACCCCCACGTCCCCCCTACCCATCACGAATTTTCCGTTTGCTGGATCTACTCTACGGACCAATCAGATTACAAGGATTTGAAGGGCCCAATTTTAAAACCACATCTAGCCGTTGTCCATTTAGTATAGCGGTACGCTCTTCCTTTCTGATACCCTAGGACAGCGTCTCTCAACCTGTCGGTCGCGACCCCTTTGGTGGTCGAATGACCCTTTCACGGGGGTCGCGTAAGACCATCGGAAAACAACTAAACCCTACAGTTATGAAGTAGCAACGAAAACAAAATTTGTATTTGGGGGTCGCCGCCACTTGAGGAACTTTATTAAAGGGTCGCGGCATTAGGAAGGCTGAGAACCACTGACCTAGGACATGTGTGATAAGGATCCACGCCGTCCAATGTCACTTAACGCTGTCCGTGGTGTGGTACTGATCTACTTCGGTCTTTGTGTACAAACAATGTGGTCATAATCAGGGACTGCACAATCCTGATCAGTGTCCTGCAGCTTGTAGTGAATACGTTAGTTTTCTAACTCGTGTAAGGGGCCAACATTAAAAAAAAACAAGTATGTCACGTGATTTCTTTATGTTTTGTTTGGACGAAGCCCTAGGATGCACAAATAAATGATAACATTAAAAAGTCGAAAATAGTAAAATGGTCCTTAAAAATCTGTATGATTATTGGCAATCTGTATGATTATTTGCATACTGTCTGATTATTTTACATCAATTTTAAGGTTTGACACAATGTTTCATTCATATAAAAAGTTTTGAAAAGAGTAAATACTTAACAAATGTAATTAAAATAAAGGTTATAGGCATCAAACCCCAAATTAAGCACGATGCATGGTGGGTACTCTACCAATTAACCACCGCCTTGACATAAGCTAAAGAAGAAAATAATCGTTATATCATTCAGTTTATAAAAAGTTACGGTATAAAACGGAAACTACTGTTACATTCATGTTTAAGTGTAACATTCGCTGAAAATTTCTAATCGTTTGAAATAGTGTCCCATTCAAGTATTGAAAGCTTTGGTCACGACCAAGTTCTCTATGCGTGGAAGAGTTTGTCCCATTCCAGTGTTGAAAGCTAAAGTCACGACCAAGTTCTCTCTGCGTGGCAAATAATATTTACAAAAAACTCTTGTTACCATTATTATCAACACATGATCAGAATTTTACATCGAGTCATCTAGCTGAAAAATTAAATTAACATGAACTAATAAGCTTAGGGTATAGGTTCATACGAATATCAAATCATTGTTCCAACCACCGTGCCGCCATTTTGATGACGTAGAACTTAACGACGAGAGGGTGTAATTTGAGAAAACTTAGAGAAAACAAAGAAAAACAAAAAAACAAAAAAAAAACCACACTATTACCAGAATAACTTATCCCGCAATTTGTTTGAAATAAATTTCGTCGACGGAAATTTGATCGAACGGAAGTTTGGTCGAACGGAAATTTGGTCGAATTTTGTTTTTTCAGTTCATACGATAAAATTTTGCATAAAATTTCTTGTTGAACGCATTATTTTTTTACTCTATAGTATAGAAATTTTAGCGTCGTTTTACACATCTTACTTACACTCAAGGTTTACGTTTCTAGATATACGGCATATGATACATCTTACTTAACAATCAAGGTTTCCGTTTCTAGATATATGGCATATGATACATCTTACTTAACAATCAAGGTTTACGTTTCTAGATATATGGCATATGATACATCTTACTTAACAATCAAGGTTTCCGTTTCTAGATATATGGCATATGATACATCTTACTTAACAATCAAGGTTTCCGTTTCTAGATATATGGCATATTTTAACCGCCCCCTCCTCCCAAGTCGACGCCGCTGGATATCTCTTCACCCGGAGGAAAAAATTTCCACTTTAAAATATCCCATATCTCATATCCTACGCCACATCCGTCATCTTACGAACTCGGGAGATTTCCTTTCCCATTAAAATGGCCTAGTGCCCCCCCCCACTCTCCCTTTCCCCCTCCTCCTCCACTGCCACTTTCATTCCCTTTGGTCTTAACGTTATGGTAAGAGAGACTTTAAGAATAACCTCCACCCGCATGGACGCCACTGTTGCGAGAGAACCACACATAACACCCCCCCCCCAACTGCCCTTTTCGTGTTTGAGGTACGAATATTATGATATTAATTTTTTCCCCCCATGATGTTGACGCGACGCAAAATCCAACAGAAGGCTGTGCGCATTCTGTGTATCCGATAAAGAGAAGGTCACGTGATCGCGGAATGAAAGCGGGCAAACGCTGCAATGAAACGTGTAATGAAGATGTGAGGCTTAATGGAGTTTACAGGAAAGGTGAAATTAAAAATAATAATATGAGAAGTTCAAAGTAATTATGAGGGATATAAAAAATTTGAATATTTTCTTAGAAGATGTCGACATGTGCGTAACATCTCATCTCGTCATTTTGATGCAGTGTTCATAAGAAGACCTCACAAAAAGAATACTAATCAAGGATCAAAATAATCTATACGGAGATATCAGTGACCAATTTGTTGTTGTTGTTGTTATTTCTTTTGATCTTAAATTCGATTTTAATTGACCAAAGGGATACATAATTTTTCACTCCAACAGTCCTATAAGATCTGAAATTTTCGCTGTGTATCCACTGGAAGAATTATGTGCTTTTTCTCATAACAAGGGTCTTGTTTATCTTAATATAAGTACGAGTAGCTAACTCACATTTGTAACACAGCCTTGGTTTACCAGATTGGGTGTAGGGTGGGGGTGGAGGGGGAGGATTTAACTATTGCATTGTACTTTTAAAAAAATGGTTTTTGTTTAATCGGAGTACGCCAAATAATCTCTTGAAGATAATTCACACTGAAGTAAAAACCCAAACCAAACAACGTCCTCATGTCTACGATGTTAACTCTACTGAGGCAGTGGAGGCGATGGCAAGAAATAGGGTTTGGTGTGGGAGGGGGAAAAATAAGGAGATGAATAGATTTTTACCCCCCTTTTTAAAATGTCACTCCGAGAGTTGGAAAAAAATAAAAGAAAAGGAAAAGAAATCGGAGCTAATCCGTTCATGAATTTTTTTTTTCCTTTCGGAACCCAATCAGGCTTTCCTCCTCAGAGGCTGGGGGGGGGGAGGGGAGGCGATGAATGAGGAGGAGAAATGTCCTCTTTACTTCGATTAGCGTGCTTTGCGAGGCATGGTTTATTATCAGCCGCATTGGACGTTGTCTTGAAGAAAGTGTCTAGGCTAAAGATGGGTGGGGGTGGGTTGGGAGGGTCGGCATGGAGGGGGAGATTGGGAGAGTGGTGTAGAGAAGAGGGAGAAGGGGTGTGTGTGTCACTTCCAGCAATTGAAAAGGAATGATTGAGAAAATATTGAGGGTATTGCACTCGAGAGGCATTTTAAAAATGAATTAGGAAAAGAGAGAAACCAGAAATGGAGAAGAAAAAATTATGGCTATTCTGTAAGTTTCAGATCATGACATCATCTTTGCCTTAGTGTTTCAGAAGGTCGATGGAGGGATGGGGTGGAAAACATTGGATCCATTAATCCATTTCTTTGTATACAGCCAAGGCCAGGAAGGAAATGGTGATTGTGGTGAGCGGGTGATGGATAGTGGGTCTGGTGGCAGGAATGTTGGAACTTAGAGAGGAGATTTGATTGTTATGACTGGTTTGCATGGTTCATAATACGGGCGGTAAGAAATGTGGATGGTACGTTTGGTTTGCTCATACTATGGGCGGTTAGAAAGATGGGTGGCATGGAATGATTGATGGTTGAACAGTTGGAGGGATGGTACGGAGATTGATGGGGAGAAAGAATAAGCCGAGTTACCAACGCATCAATGTGTATGAAGATGGTACGGATGAGTTGAAAACAATTATTTAATCAGATTAATGATTTTTTTTTAAAAATATTCTTTGATTTAAGTTTGATATAGTTTGTGGGGTCAGAATAAATTTAAAAATAACCACAACAACTTACATTAATAGAATGATTAATTACTATTAAAACATGCTGAGAAGAGCCCTTGATGTATAACCTAGCAAACATCTTCTCTGACTAAGTAAACACATCCAATGACTAAGCTTTCATAACATTTGCCAAACATCGGGCACAAAATACAAAAATTGAAAAAGAAAAAAAGTTTGGTGAAAAGCGATAAGCATTGAGGGAACAAAAAGACAAACCTTTGATGACTTCCAAGTTACCAATCTCAGACGCTTCCAGGAAAGCTCTTTCGTCCTCAGACAGCCCCGCCTGGAGACGATCCTGTAGTATACGACTCCTCTTCCTGTCATGGAAGTACGCTCTCATCATCTCGTACATGGTGATGGTAGATGGGGATGGCTACCGGAAGAGATGGTAGATGGCGGTAGAGACTCACAGCGACTATAGCTCCTGGTTCATTCTCAAAGCAAATGAAACGCTCTTTTACTGTCTAGGGCAGTTGTTGGTTATCCTAATACTGTATCACGAATGATGAACAGAGGACGGTTAAGCTGATGGTCTATTGGCTGATAGGCTGATGGTCGGCTGATAATATGACAGTCTATTGGCTGATAATCTGACGGCGTATTGTTTGATAATCTGACGGCGTATTGTCTGATAATCTGATGGTCTATTGGCTGATAATCTGACGGTCTATTGGCTGATAATCTGACCGTCTATTGGCTGATAATCTGACGGTCTATTGGCTGATAAGCAAATGGTCTATTGGTAATTTTTAGAAGTAACCAAAGTGAAAGCATGATGAGGAATAAGTCACAAATCTAGACAGTGTTAAAAAAGATCAGCCGGGTTATTCCGTAGATCATCACTTTTCCTTTGGTTTCTCCACCATGGCTGTATTTGAAGAGAGTCCGTCTTGGTACCTGGAGATGGTATGTATTGAAATAGCAGGTTTTTAAAAATAATATCAATTCATAAATTGGTAATAAACATCATATACTATACAAGTCAATGTAACTACTAAGACTATTTTTTTAATCAAATTCTCAGTTTCTGAAAGCGGGAAAAACTGAATTTGAACAAATGGGCGCCTTTTGCAGGCGCTATTCCACACCCCACTGCCTAACGTGCACAAAAGGTTCACGATCTATCGACAGCAGTACTAAGTTTGGTGCTAACATGTTCTCTCTCCTATATATTTTCTGTAATCCTCTTTGTGTGATGGTATATGCTCAGATTCTGCAGTATTAGGCCAATGAGTGATATGGGATGTCATCAAGCAGCTACAGCCGCCTTGACATATTATCATTACAGAGAACTACAATTTGCTACAACGCTCGTTCTTTCAGGTCAGAATCCGGTAACCACGGCTGCGGAGTCACATGTGGCGCTTTGAAGAAATAGAAGCGGCGCTGTTTTAAAGTGCCTATAATGAGATGCGGCTCTTTGAAGAAATAGAAGCGGCGCTGTTTTAAAGTGTCTCCGATTATATTTTACAAGCGGGTACATTATTGATAAAAATTGCTCCTGAATAATAATAAAAAAGTTCGCCGACCCCTTGTATTAGGACATATGAGATTTAATACGGCGATGGTGTCATGAGTACAATCACACCAAGAGCCTTAAAATCAACATTAGTATTACTGACTAATATTACAATGTGCAATGAGTAACGTCGCAATGGTGTACCTTCATGTACACAAAATAATTTTAAGAAAATACACAAGATACTTAAAACAAAAGAGGCCAAATTCCATGATGCCATTTTCAAAATATTCTTACATTTAATCTAAAAGTTCAGGACTCATAGAGCGCTGTTGCTCTCAGCAAGGCCCCCCCCCCCTATCCCCCCGTCTTCCTCTCCTGAAAATTGCTCAATGGGCCGCGCTTCCGCCTTTCTCTTGAATTGTTTTGGAATTATTGTAGTGACCTTGACCCTCATCTGGCTACGAGCAATCTTCTAGAAATCAAGGGAGAAAACCCAGTGCTGAACTTCGATTACGCTAGATGGCGTCTCGAACACACGCATAAAAATACCCGAAAATTTTTAATTTTACTCGAAAAACATGTTGTTATGTTTTGATTCATGTATAAACGTAGAGTCTGTGTCATCTTGTGTTCTTACCTTATGTTACGGTTTACAACAACTTGGTAACATAAAAAAAAACCAACACCACATATCGTGACGCCATTTTGATTTGATTTCTCTTCCTATTGGATGTCCATCTGAATAATGACGCAAATGCTTCACTGTGCCTCGGAGTAACACAGTGCAGCATAAACAATCATCCTTCCCACGCACAATAATCGCTTGGAGCCACCTGGACAATACCGCCGTGAACTCGACATCTATCGAAGGCTTCAAGGCTGCCCTGGCATCTGCTAGGCGCCGTTAGGATGGCAGCATCGCCTCCCCAACCGTTGCACATATGCCAGTACATGGATGCAGCAAAGTACCCTACCAGAACCAGAAAAATCCGGATCTCAAGCCGCAGCCTTGTGACAATGCATAATTTTCTTGCAGCTCCACGAATTATTTTTCTTTATTGGGGTGGGCAAACTACGGCATGCGGCCTGACGACTGATGTTATGCGGCCCGACGACTGATGTTATGCGGCCCGACAACTGATGTTATGCGGCCCGAGAACTGATGTTATGCGGCCCGACAACTGATGTTATGCGGCCCGACAACTGATGTTATGCGGCCCGAGAACTGATGTTATGCGGCCCGACAACTGATGTTATGCAGCCCGACAACCGATGTTACGCGGCCCGACGACTGATGTTATGCGGCCAGACGATTGTGTTATGCGGCCCGACGACTGATGTTATGCGGCCCGACGACTGATGTTATGCGGCCCGACGACCGATGTTATGCGGCCCGACGACTGATGTTATGCGGCCCGACGACTGATGTTATGCGGCCCGACGACTGATGTTTTGCGGCCCTCGAAGGCATTTAGAAATAAAAAAATGTTTCTTTGTTTTAAGTTATTTTGGGGCATTGTACAGAATTACATATACCGTTATGATTTAAAATTTTTAAAATATAAAATTTCTTTTTAATTTCCTTTATTTTGTAAAGAGTCCTTTACATAAGAAATCAACAATGGTAGTGACAATCGGTTTGTGTCTATATAAAAGCCATCCATAGATAATAACAACTCTTTGTTATAATAAAGATAATTTGAAAAATCTTGTAAACAAATTAAGACTCCAGTAAAAGTGTGTGTCCACATTGTAAAATAAAATATATAAGTGTATAAGAAAAAAAAACCAATCGCAGTAATTGGTTATTTATACTGTTTAAAAAGCTATTAAAAAAATTCATAAATTCTTATTGTGATGGGCTGCTGTAACCAAAGTGGACATAATATACATGCGGCCCCTCCAATAGCTTTACACTTGTCAATGCCGCCCTATGCACAAAACTTGTGCCCACCCTTACTTTATAACACCCTCTCATAAGTATTACTTTTTTTAGTAAAGTTTGCAGAAACCAACAGACTGCTCTATTGTTGGCATACAACAAAACTGGACTGTGCCATGTGATATATAGTTATAAAACACCACAAGCAATGTAAATACCTCACCTCCCTATCTTTTTTTTCAAGGTCCCCTCTCCTTATTCTTTTGTCAAATAGTCAAATAGGACCATCAGTCATCAGTTGGGCCATCCATAGGGCCATCAATACGGTCATCAATAGGACCATCAATAGGGCGATCAATAGGGCGATCAATAGGGCGATCAATAGGGCGATCAATAGGGCGATCAATAGGGCTATCAATAGGGCGATCAATAGAGCCATCTATAGGGTCATCAATAGAACCACCAATAGAGCCATCAATAGGTCCACAAATAGGGCCATCAATAATACCAGCAATAGGGCCATCAAAAGGATCATCAATAGGACGATCAATAGAGCCACCAATAGGACGATCAATAGGGCCATCAATTGGACCATCAATAGGACCATCAATAAGACGATCAATTGGACCATCAATAGGGCCATCAATAGGACCATCAATGGAACCATCAATGGGACCATCAATAGGACCACCAATAGGACGATCAATAGGACGATCATTAAGACCATCAATGGTACCATCAATGGGACCATCAATAAGACATCAATAGGACCATCAATAGGACCATCAATGGAACCATCAATAGGACCATCAATAGTACCTGCAATAGGACCATCAATTGGAACATCAATATGACCATTAATGGAACCATCAATAGGACCATCAATAGCACCATCAATAGGATGATCAATAGGGCCATCAATAGCACCATCAATGGAACCATCAATAGGACCATCAATTAGACCATCAATGGGACCACCAATGGAACCATCAATACGACCATCAATAGTACCTGTAAAAGGGCCATCAAGTAGACCCTCATTAGGACCATCAATATAACCATCAAAAGGACCATCAATAGGACCATCAATAGGACCATCAATAGGCTCATTAATAGGGCCATCAATATGACCATCAATGGAACCATCAATAGGACCATCAATAGGACCATCAATAGGACGATCAATATGACCATCAATAGGACCATCCATGGAACCATCAATTGGACCATCAATAGGACCATCATTGGAACCATCAATAGGACAATCAGTAGTACCTGCAAAGGGGCCATCAATTGGACCATCAATAGGACCATCAATAGCACCATCATTAGGACGATCAATATGGCCTTCAAGAGGAAAATCAATGGAACCATCAATGGGACCATCAATTGAACCATCAATAGGACCATCAATAGGACCATCAATGGAATCATAAATGGAACCATCAATAGAACCATCAATAGAACCATCAATAGGAATATCAATAGGACCATCAATAGTACATGCAAAAGGGCCATCATTTGGGCCATAAATAGAATTATCAATAGAACCGTCAATAGGACCATCAATAGGACCATCAATAGGACCATCAAAAAGACCATCAATGGCATCATCAATAGGACCATCAATAGGGCGATCAATAGAGCCATCAATAGGTCCACCAATAGGGCCATCAATAGAACCATCAATAATACCAGCAATAGCGCCATCAAAAGGATCATCAATAGGACGATCAATAGGGCCACCAATAGGACGATCAATAGTGCCATCAAAAGGATAATCAATATGATGATCAATAGGACGATCAATAGGACCATCAATAGGACCTTCAATGGAACAATCAATGGGACCATCAATAGTACCCGCAATAGGACCATCAATAGGATGATTAATAGTACGATCAATAGGACCATCAATAGGACCTTCAATGAACCATCAATGGAACCATCAATAGGTCCATCAATAGCACCTTCAAAAGGGCCATCAATTGGACCATCAATAGAACCATCAATTGGACCATCAATATGACCATTAATGGAACCATCAATAGGACCATTAATAGCACCATCAATAGGACGATCAATAGGGCTATCAATAGGACCATCAATTGGACCATCAATGGGACCATCAATGGGGACATCAATGAAATCATCAATAGGACCATCATTAGTACCTGCAAAAGGGCCATCAATTGAACCATTCTTAGGACCATCAATAGGACCATCAATAGGACCATCAATAGGACCATCAATAGGACCATCAATAGGACGATGAATAGGGCCATCAATGGGACCATCAATAGGGCCATCAATTGTGCCACTGGTGGGCCCATTTGTTTCCACCACCTTTCCCCATCAAGGGAGCCATAACTTCACATCTTTCCCACTCTCCCTCTTCGCAGTGGTCACCCTGTAGTTAATCATAGTCATGTCATTCTAAGTCTTAAAAAAAAACAAACAACCCACTAAAACAAACAACGTCGAGTCCCATAACCCATCCTGCCCCCCCCCCCTCTTTTTTCCCACATTGTGCTCTACTCTTAAACATGGATATTAAAAAAATAATTTATCTGTTCAGGATGTAATTTAATGCCTCGTTTGCTATTTGAGAGTTCCATCATGGCTTTTTGTCGTATGAATGAATTTCACATTAGGATATTGAGTAGTTTGTAGCAATCAGAACTCGAGGGTAACAGCTCGCGGCAGTCCGTCTGCCGTACTTGCCGCCTACCGTACTTTCCGTCTGCCGTACTTTCCGTCTACCGTACTTTCCGTCTGCCGTACTTTCCGTCTACCGTACTTGCCGTCTACCGTACTTTCCGTCTGCCGTACTTGCCGTCTGCCGTACTTTCCGTCTACCGTACTTTCCGTCTACCGTACTTGCCGTCTACCGTACTTGCCGTCTACCGTACTTTCCGTCTACCGTACTTGCCGTCTACCTTACTTGCCGTCTACCGTACTTTCCGTCTACCTTACTTGCCGTCTACCGTACTTGCCGTCTACCTTACTTGCCGTCTACCGTACTTTTCGTCTACCGTACTTGCCGTCTACCTTACTTGCCGTCTACCGTACTTGCCGTCTACCGTACTTGCCGTCTGCCGTACTTTCTGTCTGCCGTCTGCCGTACTTTCCGTCTACCTTACTTGCCGTCTACCTTACTTTGCGTCTACCTTACTTTCAGTCTACCTTACTTTCCGTCTACCGTACTTGCCGTCTACCTTACTTTCCGTCTACCGTACTTGCCGTCTACCTTACTTGCCGTCTACCGTACTTGCCGTCTACCGTACTTGCCGTCTGCCGTACTTTCTGTCTGCCGTCTGCCGTACTTTCCGTCTACCGTACTTGCCGTCTGCCGTACTTTGCGACGTATAGGACGCAGTTTTTCTCCCTCAAATTACGCTTAAAATCTGGGAATGAAAATTATGATTTTAAACTCATTAACCCCATTTAGTGATCAGTCTGCATATAAAAAAGGGTGTGTGTGGGGGGGGGGGTATCTCTTTTACGCTGCTGTTTCCTATACCCCGGTAAATGCGGAACTTGCAGACTGTAGGAGAATATTTCTGTTGCGGTCTTGCTGGATGGTAGATACGCCAAGAAGATGAGCTTCCCCTTTAAACTTCTATAAGGTAATCCGGTGACTATGTGCCGTAACAAGGCCCCACAATTTCTTTTTTGTTATTCTGTGCGTCAAGAGCGTTATCAGCTGGGCTCAACATCCTTGAGGTTAGACTCTTTAGTGCAGACTTTCCGGCAGACTTGACAGTTGAAGTTTGGCGGACAATTTCTTTTAAAGCCAAAAGTTCTCATCTATTGAATTCTCACACAGATCGGTCACGTAAAAATTTTTTTTAAAAAATACAAAAGTGTCTTTTCGCTGTTTGTCGTATTGCTGAGAGTAGAACTTCAAAGATGTATAAAGACCACGCTTTTATAGTGATTAGTTGAGTTAGACAGGGCCCGTGCTCATAACTGGAATAACAACTCTAGCAGTTGGCTAGATCTCCCCCCCTCCCCCCCGCCTTTTCCTTTTAGGCCGTTAAAAAACCAAAGTGATAAACTATTGAAGCCTGATAAACTTGAAAAACTAGGAAAAGGCAGATGGAGTTGAAGCTCTCATTGAAAATGATCTATTGTAGTACCTTTCTTTGACTTGCATTTTTCTACAATCTTGTTAGACAAAACAGGGCGTTTGTTAACTTGTTGTTTTAAAAAAAATATGACCCACAGAACCTTACATATAAAACTTTCCGAATGTCCTCTTTGATACTCTTTGATACTCGATCCCTACAAAGAACTTTTCGCTTAAAAAAAAACGACTAGACAGATACAGAACAATTTGAATTTATGTACAAATTTTACCCTGTAATGTAATTTCATATAAGCACTTAATTTCATTCATGCAGAATTCCTCGAGATATTGTGACTGATCACGTGACTCATCACGTGTCTGGCTAAATTGTCGGACTCTCGACCCCGGCCCAAGAGATGAAAGCTCCGACCGAGAGACTCCACACACTCACTCAATGGTCCTGTTTCACTAATAATTCGTTCGCACCAATGAGTATGTCAAGCACTCTGACCGTAACATTCTCAATGCTTTGTCATGTATCAGACAGCTTAAGCAAATAATCGGAGGGACACATTTATTAGTGACAGAGTTATCATCGGCGCCTGGGAACCGAAACATATTCGGATACATTTAGTCCACTGAATTGTTGCGTCGGCACGTGTTATTGTAGGTCACGGAATTTGGGTTGTAGATCATGGAATTGGGTTGTAGGTTCTGGATTGGGTTGTAGGTCTTGGAATTCGGTTTAAGGTCATCGATTGTGTTGTAGGTCATGGATTTGGTTGTAGGTCATGAAATTGGGTTGTAGGTCCTGGATGGGGTTGTAGGTCATGGAATTGGGTTGTAGGTCCTGGATTGGGTTGTAGGTCATGGAATTGGGTTGTAGGTCCTGGATGGGGTTGTAGGTCATGAAATTGGGTTGTAGGTCCTGGATGGGGTTGTAGGTCATGAAATTGGGTTGTAGGTCCTGGATGGGGTTGTAGGTTATTGAATAGGATTGTAGATCATGGATTGGGGTTTTAGGTCATGGAATAGGGTTGTAGGTCATGGAATGGGGTTGTAGGTCATGGAATGGGGTTGTAGGTCATGGAATGGGGTTGTAGGTCATGGATTGGTTTGTAGGTCATGGAATAGGGTTGTAGGTCATGGAATGGGGTTGTAGGTCATGGATTGGTTTGTAGGTCATGGATTGGTTTGTAGGTCATGGAATAGGGTTGTAGGTCATGGAATGGGGTTTTAGGTCATGGAATAGGGTTGTAGGTCATGGAATGGGGTTGTAGGTCATGGATTGGTTTGTAGGTCATGGATTGGTTTGTAGGTCATGGAATAGGGTTGTAGGTCATGGAATGGGGTTGTAGGTCATGGATTGGTTTGTAGGTCATGGATTGGTTTGTAGGTCATGGAATAGGGTTGTAGGTCATGGAATGGGGTTGTAGGTCATGGAATAGGGTTGTAGGTCATGGAATGGGGTTGTAGGTCATGGATTGGTTTGTAGGTCATGGATTGGTTTGCTGGCCAGGAATAGGGTTGTAGGTCATGGAAAAGGGTTATAGATCATGGAGTGCGGTTGTAGGTCATGGAGTGATTTTTAGGTCATGTAATGGGGTAGTAGGTCATGGAATGGGGTTATGGGTCATGGAATTGGGTTATAGGTAATGGAATGGGGTAGTAGGGCATGTAATGGGGCTATAATAATTTGAAAACCTGGGCTGTCATTAGTTAGTCATAGAAGCAGGCACCTCAAGTAACGAAGCCCCAAGAAGTATATTTCAGGAGAACAAACAAATAAAAAAATGATCCATGGAAAATTCCTGAATGATTTTGTGGATATTCTATAACTTAGTGTGTAGCCTATCTGATGTTTTTAGCCTATCTGATGTTTTTAAGCTTTCTTCTTCATTGGATCGTTCAGTGTGATGGGGTATTGAGTATCTTACAAATCACTACACTTGCTGCTCCCTCTGTTTGAAATGATATGGGAAGAAGAGAGAGTTCCAAAAGACGGGAAAGAAGGATTCCTCGTCAAGTTACCAAAGAAAGAGGACCACAGCAATTGAGCAAATTACTGAGGAATCACACTGCTGTCCGTACCAGGAAATGTCTTTATAACAGAATTATTTTTTATAAAGAACGAAGGATCAACAGGCTGTAACAGATCATGCACAGATCAAATTGCAACACTGCGAATCATTGTAGAATAGTCTATCGAATTAATTTCATCGACTACGCCATAGATTTGGACATGTTAGGTCTATGAACCACGTGATCGAGTTCCAAAAACGTGGTTTACCATATGGTCACGTATTGCTATGTATGGCCTGCAAAGACAAAGCCTATGGGAGTATGAAAGAATTTGACAAAATTGTCTGTGCAGCCCTCCATGATAGAGATGCCCACCCGTGGCTACATGAGGTTGTAAAATAAAACAACCTTTATGATTATGACCCATGGGGTGCATTGAATCCTAACAGACCGTGGATGGACAATGGCAGGCAAACTATTTCTGTGCCGATACCAACAGCAACGCCAAAGGTTACATAAAATATCAACGAAGAGATGATTGTGACCGTGTTGAGCTTAGGGTAAAGAAAGTGGATAACCAGATGGGTGGTGCCATACGATCCAATACCTGTCTCTGAATGGCATTGCGATGACACTATACCTGGGATGATACTATACCTGGTATGACACCACTATACCTGGGATGACACCACTATACCTGGGATGACACCACTATACCTGGAATGACACTTTACCTGGGATGACACTATACCTGGTATGACACCACTATACCTGGGATGACACTATACCTGGGATGTCACTATACCTGGGATGACCAAAAAAAATAGAAATGGAAACCACGTCTTCGAGGAGGTGCAATTGCAATGGGCAGGATATTTACCGTATCGACAAGGACAAACATTTACGACGCCTTTTCACGAACAAAGTCTTCTCAGCGAGTCAAGTTAAAAGTCTTAGTACTGACCAACAAGGCAACCGAAAGAAAGAAAGACCGCAGAGTTTACAACCAAAAGTTGTGATCTACAAAGAAAGTAAACGTCCAATAATTAATTAGACTTCATAGCCAGCAGTGGCTTCATCAATATGCGCCCATACAAAATGCTCGCCACCGTGGCGCTGAACGGGTACTTGTGTCAGATGTCCATAACGGGTACTTGAGTCAGATGTCCATAACGGGTACTTGAGCCAGATGTCCATAACGGGTACTTGAGTCAGATGTCCACTACGGGTACTTGAGCCAGATGTCCATAACGGGTACTTGAGCCAGATGTCCATAACGGGTACTTGAGTCAGATGTCCATAATGGGTACTTGAGTCAGATGTCCATAACGGGTACTTGAGCCAGATGTCCATAACGGGTACTTGAGTCAGATGTCCATAACGGGTACTTGAGCCAGATGTCCATAACGGGTACTTGAGTCGGATGTCCATAACGGGTACTTAAGCCAGATGTCCATAACGGGTAATTGAGCCAGATTTCCATGACAGGTACTTGAGCTAGATGTCCTTAACGGGTACTTAAGCTAGATGTCCATGACAGGTACTTGAGCCAGATGTCCATGACAGGTACTTGAGCCAGATGTCCATGACAGGTACTTGAGCCAGATGTCCATGACAGGTACTTGAGCCAGATGTCCATGACAGGTACTTGAGCTAGATGTCCTTAACGGGTACTTAAGCTAGATGTCCATAACAAAGGCTTTTTTTCCCTTAATATTAGCGTAGTTATTTTTCTCAGAAAAATATAATGGGGTAATTTGTCCTATATTCTGGAGCCATCCCATGTCCTGAGGTGTAGCATTTGTATCACATGATATTGTGGAGCCACCCCCTGCCCTGAGGTGTAGCATTTGCATCACGTGATATTGTGGAGCCACCCCCTGCCCTGAGGTGTAGCATTTGCACCACGTGATATTGTGGAGCCACCCACTGTCCTGAGGTGTAGCATTTGCACCACGTGATATTGTGGAGCCACCCACTGTCCTGAGGTGTAGCATTTGCACCACGTGATATTGTGGAGCCACCCACTGTCCTGAGGTGTAGCATTTGTATCACGTTGGGGCATGAATGGCTATGCAACAATTCCCAACCTCGAAAAAGCTTAACTATTACAATTACTACAAGTAAGGTAATAGATAGGTGACTCAAAAGTTCAAAGAAAAACAAACCAACAACAACACCAACAACACCAACAACACCAACAACACCAACAACACCATAATTGTTGATTGCAATTAACTGGTGAATTAATGTAAAAATTGTAGAATGCTGCACAGCTGCAGCAATGGATGGAATAGATCGTATCGCCAAATCAACGCACACGGTAATGGCCGTACACAATCGTGTGCTGCTCATGTAGGTCATCTGGGAACCAGATCTCTAGAAGCGTCGTGGCGTAATTCATTTTTTTTGTTGTTGCAATACTTAAGTAATACTTATTAATACTAATAATGGAAGGCGTGTCATTAGAGCTACACATAGTATCAGCCTGTCAGAATGACCGTAATGCACAAATGATGACCATATAATGCAGAGTTGTCATCAAAATGAAAGGGGAAACAAGAGTTTTCACGATCATTGTGTTAACTTTTTGACTTCACGTTAGGCAATGTTGACTCCCTGACCCCGAGTGAGGCAATGTTGACTCTTTGACTTCCAGTTAGGCAATGTTGACTCTTTGACTTCCAGTTAGGCAATGTTGACTCTCTGACTTCCAGTTAGGCAATGTTGACTCTTTGACCTCCAGTGAGGCCACGTTGACTCCTTGACTACCAGTTAGGCAATGTCGACTCTCAGTCAACTAATATCAGGTATTTTGTCACAGAAGCTAATAGAATTGAATTGTTTAGACTAAATACCATTGGTGGTAGTTATTCCCGCTGCCACAACTCGAGTGTAGTCCATGTTAATTAATGTAATACATAACATACTTACCTCCCAACCTTGACTCTAGATTTGTAACGTCTCATTTTATTCACGCTACCATAGAAATTATTATATAATAATGTTTTCAACTCTGGGCACTATTGGAACTGATTTTTTTTTGCTGCTGACATATATGGGCTTAGAATGGGATAATTATTTAACACTAGATTTAGCGCGCCAAACATTGGCGGCAGCAATGCGTGAGCTTTCCATCTACTAAAGTTACTCGACAAAACATGAACTCACGCTACACCCATTCCAACACCCCCCCCCCACCAATGATACGTCTCTTCACATATTTTATTTCACGCCCATGAATTATATTAAATATTTTGATGCCCCAGCCACTTTTCAACCGAATATTTTTCACACCATACTTAAACTGAGACGATTTCATTTTCCGAATAGAAAATATTACGCGCCCAACGCATTTGCGTTATATTAAAAATATATCATTTAGCGCAGTTAACGGAAATTGAATTTTGCGCGCCATTGAACTCATTATTGATCCATACTTTCTTTCGTACATATAGAATTATTTATAGTATACTCTCAATCCCAAATTCGCTAAATAGAAAGGAACCGGAAATGGAAGCAGTAAATTAGGCAGCAGCCCACGAGTCAGACCAGAAGCGTGATATATCTAAGAGATTTCAAACTTTGGATTTCAGACTGTTAATACGAAGTTAATAACTGACATTACAAGTAGAACTTGAAACTAAACCTCCTTTACCGGGACTATGCTCTGTAAAAAAAAAAGACTAAAATGAACCGCAAAGTCGACTGCGGGCGACCAGATCAAGACAATATCAACTTATAGGCGGGCAGTGGAGCAACTAAAGACAAAATCAACTTATAGGCGGGCAGTGGAGCAACTAAAGACAATATCAACTTATAGGCGGGCAGTGTAGCAACTAAAGACAATATTAACTTACAGGCATTTATCCAAAGTCCATCATCACAGACTCAGCAGCCTTCTTTGGTCATTTTCATGTTTATTTTTGAGGCTGTTAGAATTAGATGATGCTATAATTACTTGATGTTATAATTAGATTAATTCTTAGAATTAGATTATGCTTCTCTTACTTTGGACAATTCATTTGAGAGTAAAAAAAGGACAACCTTGACCCTTTCATTTCAAGATATTATACAGGCGTTTGAAGATCGCTCTAAGATGGCAATTTTAAAAAAAGGTAAATGAAGACATCCTTCAGCTATTTATAGATTTCTTCGAAAATGCTTAGATTGACCATTCCGTTCGTGGAAACATGCGTCGACCACAAGCGTTTCCATCGAATATAAGGAACTAATTGGAAGGTACAATGGAAGGACTTCTGAAAACAAAATAACATTGAAAATCTGCCAAAAACAAATAATTCCATTAAAGGATGACAAATCCAATTAAAAGAATTTAAGAATATTGAAGAATTTGCCAACACTCAGCTAATTGGGGGTCAATAAGTCTTTCTTTGACATACGAAACATTTCAAGACAACTGATGGAAGCAATTAAATTATAGTCAGACGATGTATAGGTCAAATGACATTGAAAGTGTCTGTCGATGAATTGTCTGTCGATGAAGTGTCTGTCGATGAATTGTCTGTCGATGAAGTGTCTGTCGATGAAGTGTCTGTCGATGAAGTGTCTGTCGATGAAGTGTCTGTCGATGAAGTGTCTGTCGATAAAGTGCCTGTCGATGAAGTGTCTGTCGATGAAGTGTCTGTCGATGAAGTGTCTATCGATGAAGTGTCTGTCGATGAAGTGTCTGTCGATGAAGTGTCTGTCGATGAAGTGTCTGTCGATGAAGTGTCTGTCGATGAAGTGCCTGTCGATGAAGTGTCTGTCGATGAAGTGCCTGTCGATGAGATGCCTGTCGATGAAGTGCCTGTCGATGAGGTGCCTGTCGATGAAGTGCCTGTCGATGAAGTGTCTGTCGATGAAGTGTCAGTCAATAAAGTGCCTGTCGATAAAGTGCCTGTCGATGAAGTGTCTGACGATGAAGTGCCTGTCGATGAAGTGCCTGTCGATGAAGTGCCTGTCGATGAAGTGCCTGTCAATGTAGTGCCTGTCAATGTAGTACCTGTCAATGCAGAGTATGTCAATGTAGAGCCTGTCGATGAACTGACTTTGCCACCGACCTTCCCAGTGCCTTTGTGGTCGAGATTTAAATAAGCGATGTGGAAATTTGATTTCGGGGTTTGAAATGCTTGCGGATCCAATCTGTAGAATTTTTAGAGTGTACATTTTTATTTGCCGACTCCTTAGTGTTCTCGATGCTAACCAATATTTTTTTTTTGTCATTGCCATAATTTATATACAATTTATGCTGGATATGACCAACACAATTGCGGGCATGTATCTTTGTATGTTATTTTTTTGTTTCTTTGGAAACAAAGGAGAATTGTCAATATTGTCACCTAATCGAAAGCTAGACATCTTAACAGATTTTTGAAAACCTAGAGGGCACTGAACATGTGATCTGGTCATGAAGAAACAGAGGGCGTTGAACATGTGATCTGGTCATGAAGACATAGAGGGCGCTGAACATGTGATCTGGTCATGAAGACATAGAGAGAGAGAGAGAGAGAGAGAGAAAGAGAGAGAGAGAGAAAATCCAATTTGGTACGGAAGATAGAGCGGGCTTTGAAAATCGTCATATATATTTATAAGGCAGAGAGGCCATTGAAAATGGTTTCTGGTCCTGAAAACAGCTCAAAGATTAAAAATGAAAATAAAGTCATTTTTATATATATACAACGTTAGGACTAGAATCGTGACGCCAGACTCGTAAGCGCTTAATATATTCTACATTACGGTTCCCAGCGTTGCAGTTGATCTACTGCGATTCCGATTTTTATGTTAAAAAGTACTTATCGAATGGAGTTTTAAATCTTTTTCGATTCTTGCTTGTTTATAATCGAATCCATGCTTTGATTTCTTGATCAGTCGTGGACAAATAATATTGCAAGAGGCTCATTTGTAGAGTTATCTTTGTGCGATTTTTTAGCAATCAAAAACAAAATATCATACTTTAAAAACGAAATTATAAAAAAATTAATTAATTAAAAATAAATAAAACGAAAATAAAATACTTCTGAAAATGAGAGCGCATTATTTTTTCTAAGCGTCAGTTCAGACGATCAAATTTCGGGTCAAATTGTTATATGAACGCACTATTTTGTGCGTGGTTTCTTTTCTTGGGGGGCAATTTGATCAAATAGTAATTTTGAAAGTTGTGACAAGGCTTCATACACGAATTGCATCAAATGCTTGAAGGAAAATTTGATCGTGTGTACCGACCCTAAAAGGAAAACTATTGTAGATGTGGCGTTGTAACCTTTGAATATTGAAGGACTTACCTTTATCCGGTACCAAACATTTATCAATATATATTAAAAATAAGCTTTATCCGTTGTTGTTGTTTTTGTCCCCCAAGAAAAACAATTCTTCAAATAAACTCTAAATCCACTCAAGTTGTTGCAGCACGCCTAACCATTGTACTAATTAAACTGTTGTGCGAAGGTCCCCCAAACACAATCAGTTGTTGCCCGCAGGAATCACAGAAGCCTTGAAAATCCCCACGCCATACCGTCCTCGCCATGAGCCCGACACATTTTGACAAAAGTTCAAGGAGGAGGCAAAATAGGAAAAAGGGGGGGGGGGAGGCGTGCGATCGAAAAGGAAGGGGGGGGGGAGGTTTAAGGGGAGGGTGGACGGAAAGCAGGGTAGTCCAGGGAGAGCTGTGGAAGTCGAGGTAAAATATTCGGGGGGGGGGGGGTCTGAGCGAACGATGGACACAACGTGCGCGCAACGACGATCCCACACACGATGCCACGTTTCCAAGACCAACAGTGTGATCCCAGCCCGCCCGGGGGGTGCGGGAGATTGGGGGGGGGGGAGTTAGTTAGAGACACAGAAGGCGTTCCTCATTAAGGCTAATTCCAATGTTGGTGCCACTTTGGCGGGTAGTGAAATTGTTGTCCACTCGTTTAGAGGTTACCGGAATTCATCCTAAGTCACATATAGATTTTAGCGCAGGGATTCTTAACCTATTATAAAGGCCATAGACCCTTTCAGGAACTCGTGGCTAATGGATTCATACGTTATTTTTAATTTCTAATTCTCTCAATTAATTTGATTACATTGAGAACGTCATTAAACCCCACGGAACTCTAAAGTTGATAGGACAAATTCGACAACCTTAAAAAAAAAAAAAAAAAAGGGGGGGGGGGTAGGGGGGGGGGGGGTTGGTGGGGGGACAACCGTGCGCAACGATTCTTAACGAATGAAAAAAAAAAAAAAAGAACAAGAAATTTAATTTTTAAAATGTCGAAAAAAAAAATCAACAAAAATCATTTGAATATAAAGATTTGGCTACAGTTTAAATAAAAACTTCATTTATAGTTAAAGTCCAACGCACCCATTAGTGTGGCCTGTATTCCACAGTAGACGTTCGACCGCGTTAATTCATCACTAACAAATAACACCAAAAAAAACTCCAAAAAACACTAAGTATCATGGAGGGCTGTGAATATGGCCTGCTTCGCGGCTAATGATATTCCACTCGCAATAAGGGTTGTCTAATTGGAGTCGCACGCAGCTGAAATTATCGGCCTGTTATAATTAACCTATTTTTTTGTTTGCTTTTTTTTTGGGGGGGGGGAGGGGGGAAAAGGGGGGGGGGCTTTGTTATCAATCTTCCCCAGTAAAATTAATTCCTCTTGAATCAACTGTCCATCTTTCATTCGTTAGAAAACAACAAATGATTTATGGCATACGCTTTAAGAGAATTATTTAAAAAAGTATCTTACTACAATAAATGGTTAAAAAAATTCATAACTTTCATATTATACTTAACTGCTTGCTTGCCACTCTAAATATGACTCTGTTTGGTGGTGTAGTAATGTAGTAGGTGTAGACCCGGATTAACGCTCGTTTAGTGTAGTAATTTAGTAGGTGTAGATCCGGATTAACGCTCGTTTAGTGTAGTAATTTAGTAGGTGTAGATCCGGATTAACGCTCGTTTGGTGGTGTAGTAATGCAGTAGGTGTAGACCAAGATTAACACTTGGTTAATTTTTAAGATGATTAATTCCGAAAATGTAAATTTACAATTCATATAAATATGTATTTTATCTATGTATTCTGTTCCATGTATTCTGTACTGCCCCATGTATTCTGTCCTACGTCTTCTGTCCCATGTATTCTGTACCGTCCCATGTATTCTATACCGTCCCATGTATTATGTACTGTCCCATGTATTCTGTACCGTCCCATGTATTCTGTACTGTCCCATGTATTCTGTACCGTCCCATGTATTCTGTACCGTCCCATCTATTCTGTACTGTCCCATGTATTCTGTATCGTCCCATGTATTCTGTACTGTCCCATGTATTCTGTACCGTCCCATGTATTCTGTACCGTCCCATGTATTCTGTACCGTCCCATGTATTCTGTACCGTCCCATGTATTCTGTACCGTCCCATGTATTCTGTACCGTCCCATGTATTCTGTACCGTCCCATGTATTATGTACCGTCCCATGTATTCTGTACCGTCCCGATGAATTCTGTTCAATGTTGTACAAGTCCACGTAGCACTAGTTCTTGAATTAATTTGTATAATTTTATCAAACACGTGCAGAGTGAAGAGACTGCTCATTTTAATCAATTGCTCCAAATTAATTTTTAAAATATATAATGAGGTGCATTTCACTGTTGACTTCAGTACAACCAATTGGTGCAAATGGAAAATACATAGGAGTTTCAGTACAACAAGTTGGTGCAAATGGAAACTACATAGGAGTTTCAGTACAACCAGTTGGTGCAAATGGAAACTACATAGGAGTTTCAGTACAACCAGTTGGTGCAAATGGAAACTACATAGGAGTTTCAGTACAACCAGGTGGTGCAAATGGAAACTACATAGGAGTTTCAGTACAACCAGGTGGTGCAAATGGAAACTACATAGGAGTTTCAGTACAACCAGGTGGTGCAAATGGAAACTACATAGGAGTTTCAGTACAACCAGGTAGTGCAAATGGAAACTACATATGAGTAAATGCTCTGACGCTAACAGATCTTTTATTCAGTCGGGGTATTCACCGTCCATCAACTAAGGCAAGCCTCAACGTGATTGGTGACATTTAGAAGTATATTGTCGAATGAGATATCACGTTGTAATTTGCATTGATCTTTGAATGTCTAATTGTATCCGGAAATTTGATCGAAAGAAATTTCGTCGACGGAAAATTGATCGACGGAAATTTAGTCCAACGGAAATTTGGTCGAATCTTTTTTTTTTATTTACACGTTAAATTTTTGCGGCAAATTTCTTTCTGAACGCATTATATTGTTTTACTATACTGTATACTGTATAGTATAGTGCGTTCAAAAAGAAATTTGACGAAAATTTTAACGTGTAAATAAAAAAAAATGATTCGACCAAATTTCCGTTCGATCAAATTTCCGTCGATCAATTTTCTGTCGACGAAATTTCTTTCGATCAAATTTCCGGTAACTATGTCTAATTATTATTGCTAGGATAATATGAACATAACGAAGAAAACTCAATTCGTCCAAACATATTGTAAAGATTACCTCCTAACCCCCAGTGAACTGTTTCCCAAATTGTGGTACGCGTACACATTTGGGTACGGGGAAGAGTTTGTGGCGATTATTGTTAATAAAGTATGTGCACTTTTTTTTTTATTAACGAGGGGTCATCTGTGTTCCGAAAATTATCGACAGGGGTACACAGATGTCGAAAGTTTGGGAAACACTGCTCTAGTGAATCAATTAATTTTATGGCGCATTGGAATTTTGTTTTCGTTCGTCCTGCTTACAGATATGAAGGTAGGGTTCAACGTTTGGGCTATAAATATTTTAAATTTAAATTTAGTAATACTATTTAAACACATTTGTTTAAGTTTTAGCACAGACGCTGCACACTCTAGTCTTGCTATTAAACCTACTAAACTACCGTATTTATGTTGATAAAGTGTAAGCCTGTTCGGGTAAAAAAGAAATAAATATCTATTCTATATTACGAATTGTAAAAAAGCGCAAACTGGAATGGTATGGCCACGTGACAAGAAAACAAGGGCTCGCCAAAGAAAGCATGCGGGGGCACGACGAGAGGAGGGAGAGGAAGAGGAAGACAGAGGAAAAAGATGGGAAGATGACATCAAAGAATGGACGGGGCTAAGACTAGTCGATGCTGTGCGCAGTGCAGAAAATAGAGAGGAGTGGAGAAGGATGGTTTTCATGTCATCTGTGGCGCCCCAAATGGTTCAAGGACTAAGGGACATGATGAGGACCATAGTACAAATTACAGGACAAAACATTTAGTTAGAAAACTAGACAATGTTTCCGATACAATGAAATGAACTCAAATAGAAATGGAAGAACAAAGTGTAAAAAAAGTCACTGGTACATAAATGTAGCAATTGCTTTATTTTTATATTTGTCAACTACAAACACATTTTTAAACAGGTATTTCCTATACAAGCAAACATCACATTTTGTCCAAATGAATCAACTTATAACAATTTGTAGAAGTTATTGTGTTTATATAAATCGACTTATAACATTTGCAGAAATTATTGTGACCGACGATTTCAATAAACTGCAACAGATTTGATAAAATATCGATTTCATTTTTATTAAAAGGGACACAATTTATGATTTATTCATTAATAAAAGTAAAATTTCTTAATTACTCCCCTTAAATAAAAAAAATATTAAAAATTAAAAACCTGAACTATGACAAAAGGCAAATAATCTTGATTAGGGAAACCCGGTATCGAATTTTTAAAATCATGATTAAAGGAAGACATGTCGTCTGGGATTTTCTTATACATATGCTATCTATAGCCCGTCAAAAAATGGCAGCCGCTATGTGCAAACACTTCCCACCTAATGAGGCTTTTTGAAAAAACATTCATCCCGCAGATTTATAACACCTTCTTTAAATAGAAACCATTGCCGAAAAGCAACCGAAAATATTACGCACCAACCTGAAGAGTATCATCTAGTGCAGCTATCGGGAAATCCCAGATGACATGTCTTCCTTTCTGTCTGTCCGTAAAGCCCAGTGCTTTAAATAAACGAAATTAAACAGCACCAGCAAAAACACGAAATTATTCTCATCATATTTTAACAAGTGCACACAATAAGAAAATGAAAAGTTGACGTAATTATTATTTTTTTTCCCTAAATAAAATTGTTCTTAAAAAAAGTGGTTGAGGCTGATAAGAGCAACAACGTTTTAGATGGATTTCTGGATATAAACAGAATTGTCGCTTTCCAGAACGTCACCAAAAGATAAGGTGAGGGATAAAGATAACACAAATTTCCGTGAGTTTTGTGGAATTGTCGTACGCGAACAGTAACGTTGAAACTATGATGTAAAGAGCGTTCCAAACCGTTGGAAGGTGATGCGTGCAGGAAGTCGTCCTCGGGGGTGTGGGGAGGGATGGGGGTAGGGGAGCAGGAAGTGAGGACGCTGAAGGCTCCCGAGCGAAAGTAGGGGATTGAACTGGGCATGGGGACCCTCCCCCCTCTCTGTGGTCCAGTGCTTCTGTGGTTTTCTAGTATGTAAGTATATGAAAAGCACAGGTGTAACTTTCTTTCTGCCCGGAACGCCATTGAGAAAACCAGTTTTTCGAATCACACGAGCACAATTAAAAAAAAACGAGGCGCTCCTTTGACACTAAACAGCACCAGCTTGGAAACCAACTTTTTTGCGCCAAAGGAACAAGTGCGAACATTAAGATAACGAGAAATTGATCATAAATTAAGTATATATATACACAAAAATCCAATCCTAGGATGCTTGAGTGTTGACTTCTGCTAATTCGTTCAACCGAGTTCACCATATCTGGCAGTCGACTTGTTCCCCACTGTCACCTATTAAAAGGAGGGCTACAATAGGCGACATTCGATATAAAATGGTTTTTTGTAATAGCTACCCGTGGCTTCCTATTTTCATCCAATATTAGAAGATTTTTCTTTGGTTTTGTAAAAGTTTTGCATATTTTGTTAGGTAATATTATTTTAATATTATTTATATCTGTGATCAGAGCGGCTATTCACCTTCATTGATATTAAGATCATGGCTACCATCATCTTTACTGAAAACTCCATGAGGGCTACTGTTGGATTCTTTGACTTTAAGATCAGGGCTGCCTTTATCTTCATTGAAATCTATATCAAGGTTACCTTTATAAGCAAGGATATTTTGACCATGACTACCGCTATCTTTATTGAAAGCTACACCAGGGGCACTATTGTCTTCGTTGATTGTGAGACCAGGGCTACCTTTATCTTTAATGACATCCAGATCGCAGCTACCCGTATCTTCCTTCATATTAAGTTCAGGACATTCCTTGCCCTCAATGGATTTGTTATCAAGGCTACCGTGGTCACTAATGGGCTTGTAAATAAGGCTACCGTGATCACTATTGGGCCTGCTATAAGGGCTACCGTGATCACTATTGGGCTTGCTATCAAGACTACTATGATCTCCATCGTTCGTTCCCTTGTCCTTAGCCTGTGTAACGCCGACTCCGGGCGACTTCCCACTTTCACCCACCCTCACTGTATTTTCAACCACTGTCCTTGTACTGTTGACAGATGAGGACTTGCTGTTGAGATAACATTGGTGAAATGGCAGAGGCGTCCCCACCGTATGATATAACCTGGTTATGCTAGGCTTCAGGCCGGTAACCCGGAAAGCGTCATATCTCTTGCCGGAATTCTCCACGGCTCCTGCCGCAGACGTTGTCTCCCTGGCCACACTGGGATTGTCCGTCGGAGCAGTTTGAATAAGCTCACTGTGTTTAGAATAGCTTGACGTGATTGTCACACCACTAACTCTACGCACCGATTTCCCCGAATCTTTGTGTTCTGCGGAGAACTGCGCAGAATGTATCGTCGCGTCACCACCGGTGGGAGATACGTCGCCTGACGTCACTTCCGATGGGTTTCTAGATTCGGTATTTTTCAACTGTTTCGTGTCGTTAAACGTCTCTATCTCAGCTGACATAGCATCGTCTGGTGTTTCCGTTACAACCGAAGACGCCATTTGCTCAGTGGAGGGCTCAGCACAAATCTTTCCACTTTCCTCTGACAAACGTGTCGATGAAATACCCCCACTGCTGGTATCAATACCCGTATCAGTTGGGTAGCTTTCTGAAAGATCATTTGATATCTTAGTCACCGGTACACCGTGCGAGAGTGTCACATCTCCTCCAACTGTAGCACTGATGTTGACCTCTGGGATAAAAAACAACGCTTTGACATTCAATTCCGCACTTTCGTCCAAGCTCCCGGCGTCTGGCGGCAGAAATTGGGCGTTGCGAGAATCGTTATCGTAGTGGCTGCCAGCCTCCGCGTGGTCGTCGGCGTCGTTGTTGCGACTGCGATTTTGCTTGAACTGCTTGCGTTTCAAGTGGTGTGTGGTGTGAGCCACGGCTCGGCGAATGGAGGACAACCGGCCGATCGTTCTGATCTTGGCAATCGTTGACGGTTTAAATCGCCGTTTTCCAGACAGGCGAGAGGCGGTGCCTTGTCGTATGAGCGGAGCGGCGTACGGTGACGACGCCTCCGTGCTGCTGACGCGACGCTGTTCGTGATGCTTTACGGCTTCCTTAACCCCTTTGTTTATCGGAGCGCTTTGGACGGCCACCTGGCGTTTTTTAGTGTGTGTTTCGCGTGTTTCGTTGGCAGAGTTCAAGCCTTCCAGTTGTTTGTCGGCATGCAGCACTGCTCCGTGCGGGTGCTTCTGTGAGAGGTGCGTCACTGCGGGTATTACTTTATTTGGCGCGAATTTAGTAGCCGCACCCGTTTTTTGTGCGTCGCTTTTCTTCTTGAACAATTTCCCCAGTGTTGAGCCGAGCGCCGCCGCTTTGGTTTTCGTTTGCGAGAAGACGGAGACCTTCCCATGGTTTAAATCAACCTTTGAACTCTGAACTTTCTTGGAAATTTTATGGTGATCTTTGGTTTCGGTATACATCCAAAGACTTGCATAGTGTGGTCTGTTATCCCTCGTTCCTGATCTCTCGTCAGAATTTCTTTTATCGGGTGTCGGGCTGGGCAATCCTGAACTCTGACCTCCGCGAGACGTATCAGCATTCCCGCGTAAAGTCTCCACCGTTTCGGAAAATCCCGAATCCGAGCTCTCCTTCTTCAAGGAATCTTTACTGGCGGCTATTTTAGCACCCGACGACACGGACTTTATGTCATCCGAGGCGCCCTTGTCTCCGTTCTGGGACGAAACGTCCGATGCGCTGGCAGCTGAGTTGAGGGACAAAGTCGAGCTCTCCGGGACAGCGCTCAAAGTTGTAGCACTCTCCGCAGCTGCCATCAACTTCTTCTTCCTCTTGGGCACCCACAGGCACGTCATACTGTCGTTGCACTCGCCCATGTCTGTGCGCCCCGTCACCCAGAAGGTCTCCATCGTGCCCTTGCCCTGAGAGAAAAAAGGTTTAGAAACAAAGTGATTAGAAAATGAATGGAGCAAAAAATGGAAAATGGTTTAAAGTTTTATGGAATATGATTCAATATTGTTGAGTCTCCATGTTTCAGACCTGTGCAGTAGGACTGCTTTCACGTTGGAGTTAAACATTCTTATTTTAGTTTTGGTGGTGATGATTTTCAGACTGGCTTAAGGTGGGCACATGCTCGTCGTGTGAAAAGTCATATATCACAAATGACTGGGTTGGGATTGAACAATGGTGCTCCATTGATTATTCATGTAACTTATAATGTGTTTTGTTCGAGACTTCTCGATATGTAGCACCACATTTATTTAACGATAAACGTGCTGGGGTGTGATTTCGGGGGGGGGGGGGTGTGGAGTGGCGAATGTTTTGGAGAGCCTGAAAGTGAAAGATTGAAGATTAATGGATGTTAACGGTTGGAAAGAAACCTCACTAGACTGCACTTGGTCTATTAATTATTAATACATTCTCTTGTTTATAATTGTTAATGGGGAATTTCTTAGCTATTCATTAACGTCTGCGTTGTCTTCGTTATATTCCTCAACGTCTGGATACTGAACTTTCACAGAGAGGAGCAGTCCCGCATTAACGAACACCAATATTACTTGGTACGCGACGGGGCAATACCTCTTGCGACCATCTCATCTGTGATATCTGGGGATTCGGCGTTTGATGTCTCTGTGCGCTACACCACACGCATTGACCTAACCCCTAACGTTTAAGAAGCTATCTTCTTGATCTGTGTTTTTGGTTCTCTAGTTTTATGTCGCCATGTTGTTTGTGGTTTATTTTAAGTGTGTTTTTTTTTTTTTGCTGGTTTATTTTAAGTGTGTTTTTGTCTTTTTGCTGGTTTATTTTAAGTGTGTTTTTGTTGTTTGTGGTTTATTTTGAGTGTGTTTTTGTCTTTTTGCTGGTTTATTTTGAGCCCCACTGTTATTTCAGACTCGTTTAAAGATGTGATCGTAGATTGTACATCTTGTAGTCTCTGAGACAGTATGACTATATCGTCTAGAAATGCTGTCTTCTAATTTTTGAGTTAGAGACCACTGGATCTCTTTTCCTAAATTTGCGTAAGCTTCTTTTGTGACCCAGTCCAGCACTAGCACAAACAAGAGAGGTGAAAGTAGACATACTCCAGCACTAGGGCGAACAGGATAGGTGAAAGAAGACATCCTTGCATTACTCCAGCACTAGCCATCACTAGGACGAACAGGAGAGGTGAAAGAAGACATCCTTGCATTACTCCAGCACTAGCCATCACTAGGACGAACAGGAGAGGTGAAAGATGACATCATTGCATTACTACAGCACTAGCCATCACTAGGACGAACAGGAGAGGTGAAAGAAGACATCCTTGCATTACTCCAGCACTAGCCATCACTAGGACAAACAGGAGAGGTAAAAGATGATATCCTTGCTTTACTCCAGCACTAGCCATCACCAGGACAAACAGGAGAGGTGAAAGATGACACCTTGCATTACTCCAGCACTAGCCATCACTAGGACAAACAGGAGAGGTGAAAGATGACATCCTTGCATTACTCGAGCACTAGCCATCACTAGGACAAACAGGAGAGGTGAAAGATGACATCCTTGCATTACTCCAGCACTAGCCATCACTAGGACAAACAGGAGAGGTGAAATATGACATCCTTGCTTTACTCCAGCACTAGCCATCCCTAGGACAAACAGGAGAGGTGCAAGATGACATCCTTGCATTACTCCAGCACTAGCCATCACTATGACAAACATGAGAGGTGAAAGATCACATCCTTGCATTACTCCAGCACTAGCCATCACTAGGACAAACAGGAGAGGTGAAAGATGACATCCTTGCATTACTCCAGTTGTAAGATGAATTTCCTCGGACATTCTGCCTCTATGTGCCTCTTCGTTGGTCAAGTCTTCCTAAAGACTTTTGATGATGGTTTTTACTTTAGTTGGAATTCCATAGTGCCTCATGACTGACCAGATAGCTTCTCTGATAATGCTATCAATTCTATATCGAGTCCTCTTCAAAGTCTACAAATTTGGCCTAGATAGGAGAGTGCCATTTTACACGTGGCTCTATGACGATTGTTGAGTGTTGCCATCCGGTCAGCACGCGATCGTCGTCTTCTAAACCAGGCCAGTCCTTCCCTCAGGTGGTCATCGTACCTTCTTTAATTCTGTTGAGCAGCTGTTATTACAGGTGTTGGCCTAATATTATTAACGACCTTTGTTTTCCTGTGATATTAACGTCACCGAGTATATGTTCTGTGCCAATTCATACCCACCCCCTACCTTGATTGGTAAAAGGTTTTCTTACCTTCGGATATATTCCACTCGCTCTAAAGAGATCTACCAAGCGAACTGATTTCTAGAATTTCTAAGCATGTTTTTATGAGCTCTTTTGAAAACTGGGATGTTTGGTTTGTTCATTTATATTTTCTCGTCATGGCTCGGTGCAATGTCTATAGCTTTGCATTTTAATCAGTGATCAAATTATTTTCATTATAGACTTTTCAGGTAGAAATAGCGTCAGCGTATAGTATAATCGAGCAGCTTTCGTTTGAGTTCAGCTTAAATTCTATTTATTTGTTGTGGTGAAACTACACCATCAATTCTAGCCCCTGTCCGAATTATTTATTTTAATCCAGCTTTCTCCAAACCGCGGGTCGGCCAAATAAACTTCTTTCTGAATTCAATTTGCTCATATTTTTATTCCATGCATAAACGAACAGTTGAAATTTATATAATTCATACATTGATTTTTGTGTGTGAAGATGCGCCTCTTTACGGGCGTACCGGCCCCATCTCTTACACTGATTTTTAAAAAACGCAATGCAAATTGGTGATCTCAAATCTTTAAAAAAAACTCATAAATGTATTAGCTACTGCAAAGTAAGGGATTTTTTTTAAAAACCACAGCTAGAACAAGGATAGCTAAAAAAAAAAATTCACCAACTTTTCTTCTGTTGTTCTCCCATTCAAAAGTGTAGATTGGTGCAAAACAAAAATTTCATTTATCAAACATTTTTCTGGGGAGGGGCTCCCTGAACTACCTCAGCAGTCACACCTCTCGCACCCCACTTTCGCTCGGGACCCTTCGGTCGGCGTCTTCGATTTCTGCTCGCATACCTAACCCCCGTCGAACAAGATTACAAAGACCGGTACCTATTTTTATCTAAAGTAAAGCACTACAGGTGTATTTCGATTTTAATTAACGTAATTTATTTGTGTGTGTGTATTGCATTAATCCCAGAATTTGCGCATTAAAATAAATAAAGTGTCATGTGCCCCGATTACTTGCTTGCTAGGTGCATTGACAGAATGTCCCATGAAACCCCTTAGCGCTGCCGGCAGTGCTCTGAACATTAAATGGCCTTAGATGACATGGCCGTTCTACCACTCTGTCAGACCTCACTTGTCAAGATCGTATGGATGCCCCCCCCCCACCTTACCTTGACCTCAATCTCCCCACGAGCCTCAATTTTGTACTTGTCGTGCACCAACAACATGTCTCTCATTGGCTTGCTGCAGTGGATCCTCATGGCTGGCGAAGCGGGCGAAAGAAAGGAGCATAAGAGACAAGAAATTATGCAGAGGATGTAATAAAAAAAAAATCTACTTGGGCTACAGAAACGAGTGATCAATTTATAACATAAACAATTCATTTATTTGAAAAACAATATATGCATCAAATAATCTCGTGTTGCATAGCAGTAATATTTATTTGTTTGATCACTCAGCCCCGAGGCGATCTTATCCAGACAAGCAAAATAATGTTTAATTCCGAAGCAAAGATTTTTTCCTAATTACTTCTTTGATTTTTGATCAAAATGTTGCCTTCTAAAACAGTGGTTCTCAACCTTCCTAATGCCGCGACCCTTTAATACAGTACCTCATGTTGTTGCTGACCCCCCAATCACAAAATTATTAGTGTTTCTACTTCATAAGTGTAGAGTATATGTTGTTTTCAGATGGTCTTAGGCGACCCTGAGAAAGGGTCGCGCGACCCCCGAAAAGGGGTCTCGACGTACAGGTTGATAACCGCTGTTCTAAAACATATACTAGGCTAATATTGATGTGAAAACGTTACGTTGACTGCTGGACTCCATTCGTGACGCTGTGTTGACCGTGTCACCAAACAGACAGTACCTGGGCATCTTGTGGCCTACCACGCCGGCGACACAGGGACCTGAGGGGAAATGGTACAGCAACTAGACATGGAGTGGTGCATCCATTTTACCATTGTATTTAGTTAGCAATGTATGGTGCATTCGTTATACAATTTTATTTAGTTATTAATTGGTGATGCATCCATTGCATCGTTATATTTAAGTTATTAGTGAGTGGTAGGCCCTCTATACCAGTGCATTTAGTTATCAGTGAATGACAGGCCCCCTATACCAGTGTATTTAGTTATCAGTGAATGACAGGCCCCCTATACCAGTGCATTTAGTTATCAGTGAATGACAGGCCCCCTATACCAGTGCATTTAGTTATCAGTGAATGACAGGCCCCCTATACCAGTGCATTTAGTTATCAGTGAATGACAGGCCCCCTATACCAGTGCATTTAGTTATCAGTGAATGACAGGCCCCCTATACCAGTGCATTTAGTTATCAGTGAATGATAGGCCCCCTATACCAGTGCATTTAGTTATCAGTGAATGACAGGCCCCCTATACCAGTGCATTTAGTTATCAGTGAATGACAGGCCCCCTATACCAGTGCATTTAGTTATCAGTGAATGACAGGCCCACTATACCAGTGCATTTAGTTATCAGTGAATGACAGGCCCCCTATACCAGTGCATTTAGTTATCAGTGATTGACAGGCCCCCTATACCAGTGCATTTAGTTATCAGTGAATGACAGGCCCCCTATACCAGTGCATTTAGTTATCAGTGAATGACAGGCCCCCTATACCAGTGCATTTAGTTATCAGTGAATGATAGGCCCTCTATACCAGTGCATTTAGTTATCAGTGAATGATAGGCCCTCTATACCAGTGCATTTAGTTATCAGTGAATGACAGGCCCTCTATACCAGTGCATTTAGTTATCAGTGAATGATAGGCCCTCTATACCAGTGTATTTAGTTATCAGTGAAGGATAGGCCCTCTATACCAGTGCATTTAGTTATCAGTGAATGATAGGCCCTCTATACCAGTGCATTTAGTTATCAGTGAATGACAGGCCCTCTATACCAGTGTATTTAGTTATCAGTGAATGACAGGCCCTCCATACCAGTGTATTTAGTTTTCAGTGAATGATAGGCCCTCTACACCAGTGTATTTAGTTATCAGTGAAGGATAGGCCCTCTATACCAGTGCATTTAGTTATCAGTGAATGACAGGCCCTCTATACCAGTGTATTTAGTTATCAGTGAATGACAGGCCCTCTATACCAGTGTATTTAGTTATCAGTGAATGACAGGCCCTCTATACCAGTGCATTTAGTTATCAGTGAATGACAGGCCCTCTATACCAGTGCATTTAGTTATCAGTGAAGGATAGGCCCTCTATACCAGTGTATTTAGTTATCAGTGAAGGATAGGCCCTCTATACCAGTGCATTTAGTTATCAGTGAATGACAGGCCCTCTATACCAGTGTATTTAGTTATCAGTGAAGGATAGGCCCTCTATACCAGTGCATTTAGTTATCAGTGAAGGATAGGCCCTCTATACCAGTGCATTTAGTTATCAGTGAATGATAGGCCCTCTATACCAGTGCATTTAGTTATCAGTGAATGATAGGCCCTCTTTAACAGTGTATTTAGTTATCAGTGAGTGATAGGCCCTCTATACCAGTGCATTTAGTTATCAGTGAATGACAGGCCCCCTATACCAGTGCATTTAGTTATCAGTGAATGACAGGCCCCCTATACCAGTGCATTTAGTTATCAGTGAATGACAGGCCCCCTATACCAGTGCATTTAGTTATCAGTGAATGACAGGCCCCCTACACCATGCATTTAGTTATCAGTGATTGACAGGCCCCCTATACCAGTGCATTTAGTTATCAGTGAATGACAGGCCCCCTATACCAGTGCATTTAGTTATCAGTGAATGATAGGCCCTCTATACCAGTGCATTTAGTTATCAGTGAATGATAGGCCCTCTATACCAGTGCATTTAGTTATCAGTGAATGACAGGCCCTCTATACCAGTGCATTTAGTTATCAGTGAATGATAGGCCCTCTATACCAGTGTATTTAGTTATCAGTGAAGAATAGGCCCTCTATACCAGTGCATTTAGTTATCAGTGAATGATAGGCCCTCTATACCAGTGCATTTAGTTATCAGTGAATGACAGGCCCTCTATACCAGTGTATTTAGTTATCAGTGAATGACAGGCCCTCCATACCAGTGTATTTAGTTTTCAGTGAATGATAGGCCCTCTATACCAGTGTATTTAGTTATCAGTGAATGATAGGCCCTCTATACCAGTGCATTTAATTATCAGTGAATGACAGGCCCCCTATACCAGTGTATTTAGTTATCAGTGAATGACAGGCCCCCTATACCAGTGCATTTAGTTATCAGTGAATGACAGGCCCCCTATACCAGTGCATTTAGTTATCAGTGAATGACAGGCCCCCTATACCAGTGCATTTAGTTATCAGTGAATGACAGGCCCCCTATACCAGTGCATTTAGTTATCAGTGAATGACAGGCCCCCTATACCAGTGCATTTAGTTATCAGTGAATGACAGGCCCCCTATACCAGTGCATTTAGTTATCAGTGAATGACAGGCCCCCTATACCAGTGCATTTAGTTATCAGTGAATGACAGGCCCCCTATACCAGTGCATTTAGTTATCAGTGAATGACAGGCCCCCTATACCAGTGCATTTAGTTATCAGTGAATGACAGGCCCCCTATACCAGTGCATTTAGTTATCAGTGAATGACAGGCCCACTATACCAGTGCATTTAGTTATCAGTGAATGACAGGCCCCCTATACCAGTGCATTTAGTTATCAGTGATTGACAGGCCCCCTATACCAGTGCATTTAGTTATCAGTGAATGACAGGCCCCCTATACCAGTGCATTTAGTTATCAGTGAATGACAGGCCCCCTATACCAGTGCATTTAGTTATCAGTGAATGATAGGCCCTCTATACCAGTGCATTTAGTTATCAGTGAATGATAGGCCCTCTATACCAGTGCATTTAGTTATCAGTGAATGACAGGCCCTCTATACCAGTGCATTTAGTTATCAGTGAATGATAGGCCCTCTATACCAGTGTATTTAGTTATCAGTGAAGGATAGGCCCTCTATACCAGTGCATTTAGTTATCAGTGAATGATAGGCCCTCTATACCAGTGCATTTAGTTATCAGTGAATGACAGGCACTCTATACCAGTGTATTTAGTTATCAGTGAATGACAGGCCCTCCATACCAGTGTATTTAGTTTTCAGTGAATGATAGGCCCTCTACACCAGTGTATTTAGTTATCAGTGAAGGATAGGCCCTCTATACCAGTGCATTTAGTTATCAGTGAATGACAGGCCCTCTATACCAGTGTATTTAGTTATCAGTGAATGACAGGCCCTCTATACCAGTGTATTTAGTTATCAGTGAATGACAGGCCCTCTATACCAGTGCATTTAGTTATCAGTGAATGACAGGCCCTCTATACCAGTGCATTTAGTTATCAGTGAAGGATAGGCCCTCTATACCAGTGTATTTAGTTATCAGTGAAGGATAGGCCCTCTATACCAGTGCATTTAGTTATCAGTGAATGACAGGCCCTCTATACCAGTGTATTTAGTTATCAGTGAAGGATAGGCCCTCTATACCAGTGCATTTAGTTATCAGTGAAGGATAGGCCCTCTATACCAGTGCATTTAGTTATCAGTGAATGATAGGCCCTCTATACCAGTGCATTTAGTTATCAGTGAATGATAGGCCCTCTTTACCAGTGTATTTAGTTATCAGTGAGTGATAGGCCCTCTATACCAGTGCATTTAGTTATCAGTGAATGACAGGCCCCCTATACCAGTGCATTTAGTTATCAGTGAATGACAGGCCCCCTATACCAGTGCATTTAGTTATCAGTGAATGACAGGCCCCCTATACCAGTGCATTTAGTTATCAGTGAATGACAGGCCCCCTATACCATGCATTTAGTTATCAGTGATTGACAGGCCCCCTATACCAGTGCATTTAGTTATCAGTGAATGACAGGCCCCCTATACCAGTGCATTTAGTTATCAGTGAATGATAGGCCCTCTATACCAGTGCATTTAGTTATCAGTGAATGATAGGCCCTCTATACCAGTGCATTTAGTTATCAGTGAATGACAGGCCCTCTATACCAGTGCATTTAGTTATCAGTGAATGATAGGCCCTCTATACCAGTGTATTTAGTTATCAGTGAAGAATAGGCCCTCTATACCAGTGCATTTAGTTATCAGTGAATGATAGGCCCTCTATACCAGTGCATTTAGTTATCAGTGAATGACAGGCCCTCTATACCAGTGTATTTAGTTATCAGTGAATGACAGGCCCTCCATACCAGTGTATTTAGTTTTCAGTGAATGATAGGCCCTCTATACCAGTGTATTTAGTTATCAGTGAAGGATAGGCCCTCTATACCAGTGCATTTAATTATCAGTGAATGACAGGCCCCCTATACCAGTGTATTTAGTTATCAGTGAATGACAGGCCCCCTATACCAGTGCATTTAGTTATCAGTGAATGACAGGCCCCCTATACCAGTGCATTTAGTTATCAGTGAATGACAGGCCCCCTATACCAGTGCATTTAGTTATCAGTGAATGACAGGCCCCCTATACCAGTGCATTTAGTTATCAGTGAATGACAGGCCCCCTATACCAGTGCATTTAGTTATCAGTGAATGACAGGCCCCCTATACCAGTGCATTTAGTTATCAGTGAATGACAGGCCCCCTATACCAGTGCATTTAGTTATCAGTGAATGACAGGCCCCCTATACCAGTGCATTTAGTTATCAGTGAATGACAGGCCCCCTATACCAGTGCATTTAGTTATCAGTGATTGACAGGCCCCCTATACCAGTGCATTTAGTTATCAGTGAATGACAGGCACCCTATACCAGTGCATTTAGTTATCAGTGAATGACAGGCCCCCTATACCAGTGCATTTAGTTATCAGTGAATGATAGGCCCTCTATACCAGTGCATTTACTTATCAGTGAATGATAGGCCCTCTATACCAGTGCATTTAGTTATCAGTGAATGACAGGCCCTCTATACCAGTGCATTTAGTTATCAGTGAATGATAGGCCCTCTATACCAGTGTATTTAGTTATCAGTGAAGGATAGGCCCTCTATACCAGTGCATTTAGTTATCAGTGAATGATAGGCCCTCTATACCAGTGCATTTAGTTATCAGTGAATGACAGGCCCTCTATACCAGTGTATTTAGTTATCAGTGAATGACAGGCCCTCCATACCAGTGTATTTAGTTTTCAGTGAATGATAGGCCCTCTATACCAGTGTATTTAGTTATCAGTGAAGGATAGGCCCTCTATACCAGTGCATTTAGTTATCAGTGAATGACAGGCCCTCTATACCAGTGTATTTAGTTATCAGTGAATGACAGGCCCTCTATACCAGTGTATTTAGTTATCAGTGAATGACAGGCCCTCTATACCAGTGCATTTAGTTATCAGTGAATGACAGGCCCTCTATACCAGTGCATTTAGTTATCAGTGAAGGATAGGCCCTCTATACCAGTGTATTTAGTTATCAGTGAAGGATAGGCCCTCTATACCAGTGCATTTAGTTATCAGTGAATGACAGGCCCTCTATACCAGTGTATTTAGTTATCAGTGAAGGATAGGCCCTCTATACCAGTGCATTTAGTTATCAGTGAAGGATAGGCCCTCTATACCAGTGCATTTAGTTATCAGTGAATGATAGGCCCTCTATACCAGTGCATTTAGTTATCAGTGAATGATAGGCCCTCTTTACCAGTGTATTTAGTTATCAGTGAGTGATAGGCCCTCTATACCAGTGCATTTAGTTATCAGTGAATGACAGGCCCCCTATACCACTGCATTTAGTTATCAGTGAATGACAGGCCCCCTATACCAGTGCATTTAGTTATCAGTGAATGACAGGCCCCCTATACCAGTGCATTTAGTTATCAGTGAATGACAGGCCCCCTATACCATGCATTTAGTTATCAATGATTGACAGGCCCCCTATACCAGTGCATTTAGTTATCAGTGAATGACAGGCCCCCTATACCAGTGCATTTAGTTATCAGTGAATGATAGGCCCTCTATACCAGTGCATTTAGTTATCAGTGAATGACAGGCCCTCTATACCAGTGCATTTAGTTATCAGTGAATGATAGGCCCTCTATACCAGTGTATTTAGTTATCAGTGAAGAATAGGCCCTCTATACCAGTGCATTTAGTTATCAGTGAATGATAGGCCCTCTATACCAGTGCATTTAGTTATCAGTGAATGACAGGCCCTCTATACCAGTGTATTTAGTTATCAGTGAATGACAGGCCCTCCATACCAGTGTATTTAGTTTTCAGTGAATGATAGGCCCTCTATACCAGTGTATTTAGTTATCAGTGAAGGATAGGCCCTCTATACCAGTGCATTTAATTATCAGTGAATGACAGGCCCCCTATACCAGTGTATTTAGTTATCAGTGAATGACAGGCCCCCTATACCAGTGCATTTAGTTATCAGTGAATGACAGGCCCCCTATACCAGTGCATTTAGTTATCAGTGAATGACAGGCCCCCTATACCAGTGCATTTAGTTATCAGTGAATGACAGGCCCCCTATACCAGTGCATTTAGTTATCAGTGAATGACAGGCCCCCTATACCAGTGCATTTAGTTATCAGTGAATGACAGGCCCCCTATACCAGTGCATTTAGTTATCAGTGAATGACAGGCCCCCTATACCAGTGCATTTAGTTATCAGTGAATGACAGGCCCCCTATACCAGTGCATTTAGTTATCAGTGAATGACAGGCCCCCTATACCAGTGCATTTAGTTATCAGTGAATGACAGGCCCCCTATATCAGTGCATTTAGTTATCAGTGATTGACAGGCCCCCTATACCAGTGCATTTAGTTATCAGTGAATGACAGGCCCCCTATACCAGTGCATTTAGTTATCAGTGAATGACAGGCCCCCTATACCAGTGCATTTAGTTATCAGTGAATGATAGGCCCTCTATACCAGTGCATTTACTTATCAGTGAATGATAGGCCCTCTATACCAGTGCATTTAGTTATCAGTGAATGACAGGCCCTCTATACCAGTGCATTTAGTTATCAGTGAATGATAGGCCCTCTATACCAGTGTATTTAGTTATCAGTGAAAGATAGGCCCTCTATACCAGTGCATTTAGTTATCAGTGAATGATAGGCCCTCTATACCAGTGCATTTAGTTATCAGTGAATGACAGGCCCTCTATACCAGTGTATTTAGTTATCAGTGAATGACAGGCCCTCCATACCAGTGTATTTAGTTTTCAGTGAATGATAGGCCCTCTATACCAGTGTATTTAGTTATCAGTGAAGGATAGGCCCTCTATACCAGTGCATTTAGTTATCAGTGAATGACAGGCCCTCTATACCAGTGTATTTAGTTATCAGTGAATGACAGGCCCTCTATACCAGTGTATTTAGTTATCAGTGAATGACAGGCCCTCTATACCAGTGCATTTAGTTATCAGTGAATGACAGGCCCTCTATACCAGTGCATTTAGTTATCAGTGAAGGATAGGCCCTCTATACCAGTGTATTTAGTTATCAGTGAAGGATAGGCCCTCTATACCAGTGCATTTAGTTATCAGTGAATGACAGGCCCTCTATACCAGTGTATTTAGTTATCAGTGAAGGATAGGCCCTCTATACCAGTGCATTTAGTTATCAGTGAAGGATAGGCCCTCTATACCAGTGCATTTAGTTATCAGTGAATGATAGGCCCTCTATACCAGTGCATTTAGTTATCAGTGAATGATAGGCCCTCTATACCAGTGCATTTAGTTATCAGTGAATGACAGGCCCTCTATACCAGTGCATTTAGTTATCAGTGAATGATAGGCCCTCTATACCAGTGTATTTAGTTATCAGTGAATGACAGGCCCTCCATACCAGTGTATTTAGTTTTCAGTGAATGATAGGCCCTCTATACCAGTGTATTTAGTTATCAGTGAATGACAGGCCCCCTATACCAGTGCATTTAGTTATCAGTGAATGACAGGCCCTCTATACCAGTGTATTTAGTTATCAGTGAATGACAGGCCCTCTATACCAGTGTATTTAGTTATCAGTGAATGACAGGCCCTCTATACCAGTGCATTTAGTTATCAGTGAATGACAGGCCCTCTATACCAGTGCATTTAGTTATCAGTGAAGGATAGGCCCTCTATACCAGTGTATTTAGTTATCAGTGAAGGATAGGCCCTCTATACCAGTGCATTTAGTTATCAGTGAATGACAGGCCCTCTATACCAGTGTATTTAGTTATCAGTGAACGATAGGCCCTCTATACCAGTGCATTTAGTTATCAGTGAATGACAGGCCCTCTATACCAGTGTATTTAGTTATCAGTGAATGACAGGCCCTCTATACCAGTGTATTTAGTTATCAGTGAATGACAGGCCCTCTATACCAGTGCATTTAGTTATCAGTGAATGATAGGCCCTCTATACCAGTGCATTTAGTTATCAGTGAATGACAGGCCCTCTATACCAGTGTATTTAGTTATCAGTGAAGGATTGGCCCTCTATACCAGTGCATTTAGTTATCAGTGAAGGATAGGCCCTCCATACCAGTGCATTTAGTTATCAGTGAATGATAGGCCCTCTATACCAGTGCATTTAGTTATCAGTGAATGATAGGCCCTCTTTACCAGTGTATTTAGTTATCAGTGAAGGATAGGCCCTCTATAACAGTGCATTTAGTTATCAGTGAATGAAAGGCCCCCTATACCAGTGCATTTAGTTATCAGTGAATGATAGGCCCTCTATACCAGTGTATTTAGTTATCAGTGAAGGATAGGCCCTCTATACCAGTGCATTTAGTTATCAGTGAATGACAGGCCCTCTATACCAGTGCATTTAGTTATCAGTGATTGACAGGCCCTCTATACCAGTGTATTTAGTTATCAGTGAATGATAGGTCCTCTATACCAGTGTATTTAGTTATCAGTGACTGATAGGCCCTCTATACCAGTGTATTTAGTTATCAGTGAGTGATAGGCCCTCTATACCAGTGTATTTAGTTATCAGTGATTGGTGCATTTATTATAGCGTTGCACTTAGATGTCAATCTGTGTTGCATACATTGTAACACATATTGTATTATTTAAATCAACAATAGATTCTGTAAAAAACAACAACACAACAACAGTGTGACATGTAAGCAAAAGCAAGACAATTTTCCCATATTTCTTTTTGACCCTAGCTGAAATGTGACCACATCTTGATCGATTTTTGTAATCCTTTTGAGCAAGCTCAGCTTGAAACCAATTAAAAAAAACAAAAACAAAAAAAAACAAAAAAACAACAACCTAAGAAGTTCATAAAAGTTGTTCAAACAATTACAATATGCTGATACTGATATATAATATAATATTTTCTGAGCTAACATCCTTCTTAGAAAAATAAATCTCGTTTGAGCAGATAAGATTATTAATAAGAATCTGTTATTGATCCAAATGAATGGAAGTGTGTTTCGATTACATTGTACGCGTACATATTCAGCACATGGCTGAAAATTATTCCGCTTAAGATAACAATGTTTGAGTGACAACACTTTCAACTCGCCTTAAACTCACCCGTGTGGATTCCGATTCTTATTTTTAACTTTCCATCTTCCACATTCGGGGCCTGAATCTGCTTGATGGCCGTCAGCAGGTCGATGGACATGGTTGCAATCTCCTCGGCATGCTGGGAGTAATATATACACACATTATAAATATTGATTACGCACAACACAGGTTCCTAATTTACATCACTTGGCGACCCTGGAAATATTGTGAATATTTTGTATAATAATTATAATCATTACCTTTTCAGACATAATTGGAAGAACATCGAGTACGTGAAAGGTTAAATTGTACAGTGTGTTGGCACTTTTGTTTTCCGATACTGCATTTCTTGTCGTTTTGTTTTTAAGCGGAGAGAAAAAAACGAATAAGAAAAACAAATTCGACACACTTCCATTTATTGATTTCGTTAAAAAATACGTGCAAAAGACGATGTAAATGATAATGAAAGGACTTGTGTAGTGTAACATTTAAGAAAATGACCATCGGCAAGGTACGAGGTTATAACTAGACCCACTGGTCCAGCTGGTCTCTAGTTTAAGACCCGCTGGTCCCGCGTGTGTGTAGCTTCATGTAAGTTTATCTCAATAAAAAGACGGTATTGTACAGATGTGAATCAAAGTCAACGTTGTTTTAAATTTTTTTTTTTTACAGGTTATCGTGAACGGATTTCCGTTGACCATGATAACGTAATTGACCTTGACCTCCATGACCCTCGTCGACATGTACGCACATTGTGGAAGCAGAATGCTTAAGATTTTAAGGTACAAAATAGTACGCATTCTGCTTCCACAATAGGGAATCAGCCCCCCCCCTCCCACGGGAAAAGGGATTGGGGCGGGCAAAGCAATATGAAAGGAAATGGAGGGACGTGGTGGAGGGCGGAGTTAAAGGGTTGGGGTCGGGAGGACTTAAGGACAAAAGTGTTAACGTTAAACTCTGCCATTGTTAATCATTTTTTTTTTGCAACGCAAATATATTTAACATGTTGTAATTGTTGTAAATTAACCTCAAGGCTTAAACAGACCGCGAAATTTAATTTAAATTTTCCTGGCGGCATATAGACCTTGTCTTTTCATATCTACAACTAAAAAGGGGGGGGGGGCTGATATTGGCCTGGGGGGCGGCTTTAAACCATTTTAGTGCTCATTTGGGGCGTGAGGCAAATTTGTTTGGGAAACACTGACTTATGTGTACCAAATGGAAAATAGGTAAAATACTCTCAACATTTTCTGATGTCCTTACTTTTATAAATTCCAACCTAATTACCTTTCTTTTTTCAATATGGATTGGCATGTTTTAAAGGGCCCATGTCTGTGACATAATTATCGGTATCTGTTGCCATAGCAACATCGTGCTCACGCTGATAGTTTTAAGTGAGGGGGGGGTTACTTAAAATGCTTATTACTTAATACATACTTAAAATTAGTATTTGAAAAATAGGACTGATTTTTTTTTAAATATATTTTTTTTTACAATTTGATATATGATCTAATGACACTTTGTCACCATGGTCCACGATGGTGCTGACTTAAGGATTTTCTTTGAAATCAAGTCTATACATGAAATCATGTTAAGTCTATACATGAGATCACATCAAGTCTATACATGAGATCACATGAAGTCTATACATGAGATCACATCAAGTCTATACATGAGATCACATCAAGTCTATACGTGAGATCACATCAAGTCTATACATGAGATAACATCAAGTCTATACATGAGATCACATCAAGTCTATACGTGAGATCACATCAAGTCTATACATGAGATAACATCAAGTCTATACATGAGATCACGTCAAGTCTATACATGATATCACGTCATGTCTATACATGAGATCACATCAAGTCTATACATGAGATCACATCATGTCTATACATGAGATCACGTCAAGTCTATACATGAGATCACGTCAAGTCTATACATGAGATCACGTCATGTCTATACATGAGATCACATAAAGTCTATACATGAGATCACGTCATGTCTATACATGAGATCACATCAAGTCTATACATGAGATCACGTCAAGTCTATACATGAGATCACATCAAGTCTATACATGAGATCACATGAAGTCTATACATGAGATCACATCAAGTCTATACATGAGATCACGTCAAGTCTATACATGAGATCACGTTAAGTCTATACATGAGATCACGTCAAGTCTATACATGAGATCACATGAAGTCTATACATGAGATCACGTCAAGTCTATACATGAGATCACGTCAAGTCTATACATGAGATCACGTCAAGTCTATACATGAGATCACGTCAAGTCTATACATGAGATCACGTCAAGTCTATACATGAGATCACGTCAAGTCTATACATGAGATCACGTCAAGTCTATACATGAGATCTCATCAAGTCTATACATGAGATCACGTCAAGTCTATACATGAGATCACGTCAAGTCTATACATGAGATCACGTAAAGTAAACCAATTTAATTTATTTTAAAGATACAACAAGAACAACAATTGATTATTAGACGCAATTAGTTAGTTTTTTCCCCAAATACTTTGACCACCCCTAAGGAAAAAAGTAACAACCCTATGCAGTTTTTCAAAAATTCCTCCCACAAGATATAGGAAAAAAAGTTCACCCGGGAAGGGGGGGGGGCAGACAGCTCCTCCCACCCCCGCGCCACGCCCGTGAACCGGAGACTCCCATATATGGGTCAAATATTCCCAAATAAACTAATATGTTACATACAATTAATCAGCTCCTCGTCTATTAGTTTGACCAAACAAATCAAGTTTGGGATGAACAAAAAAGTCGTGCAGCAAAATGAGAGATAGATGAACGCACGATTTGTCAATATTTGATGGCCACCCACAGTTTCTGGACACACCACTGCGTCTTGGTTGTGCAGGGCCATATTAAAGGACTAATGATTGGTCGATCAAGTCTTCTAATCTATCCCACATCGATTCGATAAATGTACTTATATTTTATAAACTTCACGCAAAAAAAAACTAAATGTAAAAAATACCGTGACCTCATTATGACGAGTCCTCCTTCCCCCAAAAACGACCATCAGTGGCGTAACTTCGGCGGGCCAAGCTTTTCCCTCCCCACCAAGAAAAGAAAAAAAAACTTTGCAGTAGGCCAAAAATGCCCACCTTCAAAAAAAAAAGGGGGGGGGGCGAGGGGACAAAGGTCACCTGGATCGCCCAACAGAAACCCCTTCTAGACCACTGCCCCCACCCCACTATACGATTACTTTGCAGTTATCTGTTCCAGGAGTTCACGAAACTTCTGCGTATGTTTGACTTCTCTTATGAGTTGCCATCCAAGGTTAGCGAGTCCCATCCACTTTGGGTGCTGGCGATGTTTTTGCTTGTCTATGCATGTTTTTGCTTGTTTATGCATGTTTTTGCTTGTTTATGCATGTTTTTGCTTGTTTATGCATGTTTTTGCTTGTCTATGCATGTTTTTGCTTGTCTATGCATGTTTTTGCTTGTCTATGCATGTTTTTGATCGTCTTTGCATGCTTTTGCTTGTCTGCATCTTTGTATGGGGATCGAGCTCCAGTTTGCTGTCTTGGGACTGTCTCAGTTAGACCGCTCTGCCACCTACTACCCAGAATTAGAATTACACCGTCATTGCTGGCATTAGTTTTTTTTAATTATAAGACAAATTAGATTCCTGCTAGTGTAAAGGAATGACCTATAAACTAAAGGAATGACCTGTAAACTAAAGGAATGACCTGTAAACTAAAGGAATGACCTGTAACTAAAAGAATGACCTACTAACAAAACGAATGACCTATAAACTAAAGGAATGACCTATAAACTAAAGAAATGATCAATAAACTAAGGGAATGACCTATAAACAAAACGTATGACCTATAAACTATAGGAATGACCTATAAACTAAAGTAATGATCTATTAACTAAAGGAATGACCTATAAACTTAAGTAATGAGCTATAAACTAAAGGAATGATCTATACACCAAAGGAATGACCTGAAAAATCATTAGTGACCACTAAAGCTTGGCGATCCGAATCAGCCCAGTATGCTAATGCTACACAGCTATGTCGCGGATGGATAATGAGTAAATTGTACCCCCCCCCCCCCCATTTTTTTTTCTGATTCAGCACCGAACAAATAAACGCCACTGAAACCGTTTCTGTAAGGACGCACTCTTGGTGGCCGGAAGTGAACCTAGTTGTGTCAATATGTACACATACTCATTAGTTATTTGTGGTCCCGCACGTGCTCCCACGTGTGCAGTGTTCTTATAGGTGGGTGGCTCCGAGGCGACAGGGTCACGCATTTATAACAAAATTAGGTGTCTGAATGGCATCGCTTTAGACATGGGTTCAGTGACGTAGCGAGCTTAACTCGCGCCCGGGGCACAATACCTTTTTAGCGCCCCGCCCCCCCCCATTCGAAAACCATACAATATTATATGTAAAATATACCATTTATCGCCCCTTTGTGAGTAGCGCCCCCCTTGCCCCACATTCGCTACGCCACTGCATGGGTTCTAAAGATTTTATGTACATGTACCTACAGAATCCCAATGGTTAATCCCCTTTGGACTACTCCGCTCCTGGGGGCACCCTCTAACACAGAACTGAATCAGCCCTTGCGTTTTACAATGTTGATTGTATCACCTATATGCAATGTAATTTTAATGTAAATGTATGGCTAACACTAACACTGATCGAGATTGGAAAAATTCTAAAATTAGCATCATATTATATTTGACTAAAAAGAAATTTGTATCTAAATTGATGACTCTCTTAAACTTTTTTTATAAAAGAGTAGAATTTTGAAACATTTAATTTTTAATTTTGCAGAAAAACATCGCTCTCTTATTTTTACCGTAGCACATTTCAGAAATTTGATTTGGACCTATTGATAAAAATCAGGACCGTGCGATGGAAATGTTTCTTTCGGGCCGAAGTCTGGGTGAGATGCCCACCCCACTCCACAGTTTCATATGTAATATATATAATTACATTTTTTTTTTAGGTCAACTCTTGATGTTTCTGGAGCATTAAGATTATTGGGGGCGGGATATTGAAGACTGGGCGAAACGGAACTTGTTAGCGTTAGTCAATAAAACTAGGTCGTGATTCGGAGTGTCGCTGGTGTAGACGCCGCAGCTTGTAACGTCTCCGAAAGATTGTAACACTTCATTTCCCTTGCACACACTCGTTAGTTATGCCTCAATCTACTCTGCTGTTCTACTCTATAGCCCGGCTAAAAGAGCTCTATCTACTCTCTAAACCCACTGAAAACTATTTATCTACTATCTAGCCCACTAAATGCTATTTATCTACCATCTAGCCCACTAAATGTTATTTATCTACTCTCTAGCCAACTAAATGCTATTTATCTATCTAGCCCACTAAATGCTATTTATCTATCTAGCCCACTAAATGCTATTTATCTACTCTCCAGTCCCACTAAATGCTATTTCTCTACTCTCTAACCCACTAAATGTTATTTCTCTAGCCCTGCTAAATACCATTTCTCTACTCTCTAGCCCCACTACATGCTATTTTTCTAATATCTAGCCCAATAAATACTATTTATCTACTCTCTAGCCCACTGAATGCTATTTATCTACTCTCTAACCCACTAAATGATATTTCTCTAGCCCCACTAAATACCACTTTTCGACTCTAGCCCCACTAAATGCTATTTATCTACTATCCCACTAAATGCTATTTATCGGCTCTCTAGCCCATTGAATGCTATTTATCTACTCTCTGACCCCACTAAATGCTATTTCTCTACTCTCTAACTAACCCACTAAATGATATTCTCTAGCCCAACTAAATACTATTTCTCTACTCTCTAGCCCCAATAAATCCTATTTATCTACTATCTCACTAAATGCTATTTATCTACTCCCTAACCCCCACTAAATGCTATTTATCTACTCTATAACCCCACTAAATGCTATTTATCTACTCTCTAGCCCCACTAAATGCTATTTATCAAGTGCTCTACCTTGTCACCGTTTCTAATGGGGACGCCACTCGCCACCATGTAAGCATCCCCGATCGTCTCCACCTTGTACACGTCATAGGTATCGATCCTCGTGTCGAATGTTGAATACAGGGAGTTCAATAGGTCAACAACCTGTGGGAAAAATGTTTTTTTGGCTGTTAGTTAACCTCAAAACCAATTATTTCTTTAATCCGCGTTTTCCTAAGTCCTAGCAGCACATTAAATTCGTGAGTTAAGAAAAAGGAATGAATGTAAAGTACAAAACAAAACAACACAACACAATCATCAGCCTGGAGGAGGACAATACAAAGATGTGGACGTTTATGCTAAAAAGTCCCAAGACAACAAAAATACATGGAAAAAATGTAGCTTGTATAGATATTTAGTTGACAGGAAATGTGTAGGCAGTCATACCAATATTACAGTTTTAAAAAAAAACGTTAGTATTAGTAATTTTTTTTTTCACTCTAGACCTGTAGACTTTAAATACGAATGTAACTACATTCAATAAAAGACACATTTAAGAGGTATTTTTGGTAACCTAATCAGTAAACATTTGTGTAGGCGTGTTGGTTGGCACACACACAAAAAAGAAATAAGGCGCTGCATTCAACACCTCTATGTCCCCACTGACCAGGCGCTATGTCCCCACTGACCAGGCGCTCTGTCCCCACTGACCAGGCGCTCTGTCCCCACTGACCAGGCGCTCTGTCCCCACTGACCAGGCGCTCTGTCCCCACTGACCAGGTGTATTGTCCCAACTGACCAGGCGCTATGTCCCCACTGACCAGGCGCTATGTCCCCACTGACCAGGCGCTATGTCCCACTGACCAGGCGCTCTGTCCCCACTGACCAGGTGTATTGTCCCAACTGACCAGGCGCTATGTCCCACTGACCAGGCGCTATGTCCCCACTGACCAGGAGTATTGTCCCAACTGACCAGGCGCTCTGTCCCCACTGACCAGGTGTATTGTCCCAACTGACCAGGCGCTATGTCCCCACTGACCAGGCGCTATGTCCCCACTGACCAGGCGCTATGTCCCCACTGACCAGGTGTATTGTCCCAACTGACCAGGCGCTCTGTCCCCACTGACCAGGTGTATTGTCCCAACTGACCAGGCGCTATGTCCCCACTGACCAGGCGCTATGTCCCCACTGACCAGGCGCTATGTCCCCACTGACCAGGTGTATTGTCCCAACTGACCAGGCGCTATGTCCCCACTGACCAGGTGTATTGTCCCAACTGGCCAGGCGCTCTGTCCCCACTGACCAGGCGCTATGTCCCCACTAACCGATCGCTTTGTCCCGACTGACCAGACGCTATGTCCCCACTGGCCAGGTGCTCTGTCCCCACTGACCAGGCGCTTGTCCCAACTGACCAGGCGCTATGTCCCCACTGGTCAGGTGCTTTGTCCCAACTGACCAGGCACTTGTCCCAACTGACCAGGCGCTATGTCCCCACTGACCAGGCGCTATGTCCCCACTGACCAGGCGCTATGTCCCCACTGAGCTACCCTCGCGTTTTCCCCATTCTCATATCTATAATGTGACCCCCCCATGACGGTTTCAGACGGATCTCACCGACTAGTCTAATTGTGATTTTTATCCTGTTATTATAGGTTTGGGTTATGAAGTTTTTATTTTATAGTATTTCATGAGACAAGCATGGCGGCCAAAGTTCGGTTTTGAGAAAACACGCTTCAAATATTGTATATACAAACATCAAAAGTTATTTGTTATTAATAAAGGTTGACCAGATTGTAACAGTTGTACTGTATTGAATTTCTAATTACTTTCTTGTGGTCTACAAGCTAACCGCCAACATGAAGCTACAAGTAGCTGCTGACGATCTAGCAAAAGCTTGCAGAAAAAAAAATGGTACAAGGGAAATAGTGAGTCCAGAGACACCAGGACACGACACAGTGTAATCATGCTACATATATTGACATAGAAATGTAGACAGTTGAATTTTTTTTAAATATTAATTTTTTCGTTAACGTTTCCGGAATGCATTCTAAAAATTGAAAAAAAAAAAAAAAAGAGTCACGTTGCCAAGCAACCAACATGGCCCCGCCTCTGTCTAACAAACACGTTAATCTGCATACTTTCAAGACTTCTCCATAACCGTATTAATATTTCAGCAGATGATCAAAAGTACTCGAAGATTAGGTCTCAACATGTTCGTTCTTTTTGATCCTTTAATCAAGGTAATTTTTTTTTCTATTGTGCATCAAAACTTTTTTTTTTTAATCGAAAAGTTCAATACTGTTGGGATCAGAGCATTAGAATCTTTGTTTCGATTAAATAAGTTAAAAAAATTCTACGAGATATAATAATAGTCCACGCTATTTTTCACGTTATCTAAACAGCATTTACTCATGAAAGAAATGTTGATTTCAGATAACGCTGCACAAGACTTGAGCTTGAAAGGATAGAGAGCTCACAGAAGGTTGATAATTGCGTAGCTTTTAGATCAGTGGTTCTCAATCTTCCTAATGCCACGACCCCTTAATCCAGCTCCTCGTGTAATGCTGACCCCCCCCCTCCCCCACAAACGACAACATTTATTTTCGTTGCTTCTTCATAAGCAAGTGTTTCAAGTGTTTTCCGATGATCCTAGGCGACCCCTATGTAAAAGTCGTCCGACCCCCAACGGGGTGTCGCCACCCACAGGCTGAGAACCGCTGTTTTAGATAGTGAAGACCAGTAGTTGATTGATAGACTTGGTTGTCACGTAAAACGCAACTTATGTACATCAAAACTTGAAAATTCACTAATGGGCTGACAGGACATTCAGGTGGTGGCCAGACGTGTTGCTTACCGTTACGTAGTTTTACAAATGTAGGCCTAATCATGTTTAAAAATAGCGGATCTCAGCCTGTGGGTCGCAACCCATTTGGGGGTCGAACGACCCTTTCACAGGGGTCGCCTAAGACCATCGGAAAACACATATACGCTATAGTTAGGAAGTAGAAAAAAACATAATTTTGTGTTCGGGGTGGGGGGGGGGGGTCGCGGCAACATAAGGAACTGTATTAAAGGGTCGCGACATTAGAAAAGTTGAGAACAACTGTTTTAAAAATTGGCTTGAATGTTAGATAAACAATACGCCACAAAGGACTGAATATATAAAGAGAGAAAAAACTATTAAAAAACTAATGATGTTAGCAGTATCGTAATCAAATGAATAATATATTAAGTTGATAAAAAAATACAAGTTAAGGACCCAGAAATAAAAACGTATTAACAGCAGGTTAAAAAGTACGATATTAGACAGGAGAGTGATTCAAACACACCCATGTGAAGGAATCTAGTAAGTTGGTAGGGCTCCTGTAACTCTGGTTTGTCACGTAAAATGTCTGTCGGTCACAGTCGACCTTCGTATTTATAGCGAGAGAGTCAGGACACTCCAGAACAGAAAGGCTAGAAATTCAATCGCCAGAAAGTATTTTGTCCCTGTATGTAGAACCTTCTGGAAACGTAAAGGAATTTTCCCAATCTAGGGCGGTTGGGGGCGGTGGGAGTGGGGAGGATTGGCAACGTGTCATCAAGATAATTGGTCAGCAAGAAAAACAGAAGGAGATGAACGGTTTGCATGCCAGGGCTCGTGGTGATTAAAAATAGGTCAACACACAGGCTATAACAAGTGACTGGAAATGTGGGCGATTGACAAGTGGTCAACTGAGTGACAGACGCGGTATTAGGGCTTAACCGGGAGCAGTTTTTTTACACGTGGTCCGGATATTTTGAGAAAATACCCGGTGTGTCCAAAATATGCATACACCACATCTAACGGCCTTTAACAATAGACATAAAGACAGCCCTACAAACAGTTCTACAGACAGTCCCAAAGACAGTTCCAAAGACAGTCCCAAACACATTCCCAAAGACAGTCCCAAAAATAGTCCCAAAGACAGTCTCAAAGACAGTCCCAAAGACAGTACTAAAGACAGTCCCAAAGACAGTCCTACAACATACCCGAGACTCTTTATTGATTAATATTAGAGTCGCCTCCCCTAAAGAAAAAACAAACAAACCATGTCTCTCATGATGTCACGCATGACGTCACGCTGATGTCACGCATGACGTCACGCTGATGTCACGCATGACGTCACGCATGACATCACGCATGACGCTCTGACATCCTTTTTTTTTCACTCCATACCTTGATATAAAACACGTAGAGTTTGGGGGAAGGGCGGTTTTGAAGGAAAGCAGAGATACCAGTCTGCCCAGAAACCTAATTACAGTAATATACCAGTATGTGCAGACATCCAATGGCATTTGTAACCAATGCTCGCACATATGCCCATAATTTACCAGTATGTACAGACATCCAACGGCAGTTGTAACCAATGCTCGCACATATGCCCATATTTCATACGATGTAAAAGACAACTTTAATTCAGCATGTGTATATCTAGATGATACTGCTATCTGCATGGGCGTACACGATGTAAAAGACAACTTTAATTCAGCATGTGTATATCTAGATGATACTGCTACCTGCATGGGCGTACACGACGTAAAAGACAACTTTAATTCAGCATGTGTATATCTAGATGATACTGCTACCTGCATGGGCGTACACGACGTAAAAGACAACTTTAATTCAGCATGTGTGTATCTAGATGATACTGCTACCTGCATGGGCGTACACGACGTAAAAGACAACTTTAATTCAGCATGTGTATATCTAGATGATACTGCTACCTGCATGGGCGTACACGACGTAAAAGACAACTTTAATTCAGCATGTGTATATCTAGATGATACTGCTACCTGCATGGGCGTACACGACGTAAAAGACAACTTTAATTCAGCATGTGTATATCTAGATGATACTGCTACCTGCATGGGCGTACACGACGTAAAAGACAACTTTAATTCAGCATGTGTATATCTAGATGATACTGCTACCTGCATGGGCGTACACGACGTAAAAGACAACTTTAATTCAGCATGTGTATATCTAGATGATACTGCTACCTGCATGGGCGTACACGACGTAAAAGACAACTTTAATTCAGCATGTGTATATCTAGATGATACTGCTACCTGCATGGGCGTACACGACGTAAAAGACAACTTTAATTCAGCATGTGTATATCTAGACGATACTGCTACCTGCATGGGCGTACACGACGTAAAAGACAACTTTAATTCAGCATGTGTATATCTAGATGATACTGCTACCTGCATGGGCGTACACGATGTAAAAGACAACTTTAATTCAGCATGTGTATATCTAGATGATACTGCTACCTGCATGGGCGTACACGACGTAAAAGACAACTTTAATTCAGCATGTGTATATCTAGATGATACTGCTACCTGCATGGGCGTACACGACGTAAAAGACAACTTTAATTCAGCATGTGTATATCTAGATGATACTGCTACCTGCATGGGCGTACACTTGGAGGAGATTGTTGTGAATCCCACGATATCGGAAAAGTAGATGCTGACGGCCTCGTAGCTCTCCGCCTCAACCGTCTGTCCACTTCGCAGCTTGTCGGCCACCACCGGGGGCAGCATCTGGTACAGCAGGTTGATGGTCAGCTGTAGTGAACGGGATGGGTTGAAGTCATTTATAGAAGTCATATATAGAAGTCACATAAAGAATTCATATTAAGTTTGGATTGACAATTTGAACAGTGGTCACGGACATGCTACTATAGATAATGAAACGAAAAATTAGAAAACCTTGATGTAGCTTTAGCAGCGGTTCTCAACCTCTGGGTCGTGACCCCTTTGGGGGTCGAATGACCTTTCACAGGGGGTCGCCTAAGACCATCGGAAAACACATATACTCCACAAGTATCAACGAAAAAAACTTTGTGTTTGGGGGTCGCCACAACATGAGGAAATGTATTAAAGGGTCGAGGCATTAGAAATATTGAGAACCACTGCTTTAGATGAATAATAAAATTTACAACCAAAAAAAAACCACACATACATACATACAGGCACATTTATTTACATGAAAATATTTAAAGTATTTATTCTTCTTCCATAGTTGAGGGCCCACGACCAATGTATGGATCATTCTGGCTCCTACGTATATTTAAGAACGTGTTTCCCAATTCTGATTGTAAATTAAAATAATAATAATAATAATTTATAAAACAGAAAATGGGAGTAGAGAGATGTTAAGTATGGGAGTAGAGAGATGTTAAGTATGGGAGTAGAGAGATGTTGAGTATGGGAGTAGAGAGATGTTAAGTATGAGAGTACAGAGATGTTAAGTATGGGAGTAGAGAGATGTTAAGTATGGGAGTAGAGAGATGTTAAGTATGGGAGTACAGAGATGTTAAGTATGGGAGTAGAGAGATGTTAAGTATGAGAGTACAGAGATGTTAAGTATGGGAGTAGAGAGATGTTAAGTATGGGAGTAGAGAGATGTTAAGTATGAGAGTACAGAGATGTTAAGTATGGGAGTAGAGAGATGTTAAGTATGGGAGTAGAGAGATGTTGAGTATGGGATTAGAGAGATGTTGAGTATGAGAGTAGAGAGATGTGAGTATGGGAGTAGAGAGATGTGAGTATGGGAGTAGAGAGATGTTAAGTATGAGAGTACAGAGATGTTAAGTATGGGAGTAGAGAGATGTTAAGTATGGGAGTAGAGAGATGTTAAGTATGAGAGTACAGAGATGTTAAGTATGGGAGTAGAGAGATGTTAAGTATGGGAGTAGAGAGATGTTAAGTATGAGAGTACAGAGATGTTAAGTATGGGAGTAGAGAGATGTTGATTATGGGAGTAGAGAGATGTTAAGTATGAGAGTACAGAGATGTTAAGTATGGGAGTAGAGAGATGTTAAGTATGAAAGTAAAGAGATGTTAAGTATGTGAGTAGAGAGATGTTAAGTATGGGAGTAGAGAGATCAAGTATGGGAGCTATCAAGTCTTTCTGTTCAGCTATCCATGAGTGAATTTCTTTGGTTGAAGCGTTGATTCAAAGAAGGAATGTCGAGGTTAATTTTTAAAAAAATGCCCCTTGTATTATCTCCTGGTTTTTGTCCCCCCCCCCCCCCATTTACACGCAACTCTGACATCATATTATGGAGTAAAGGAGGTTTGCTATTCCAGGTACTTAGTTTAGAAACATTTCGTTACTGAAGATGAAAGATAGCCAAATAGTTCATTAAACACAATATATATTCTGGAACTATAGAACTTTGTTTGGCCACCAAATTACTACGCTACAGAATCTGTGGCCGACGTCAACATGTCGTCACCGAGACTCTCCATGCTATGACCTACGATAATAACGATTTAATAGGCACCACCGAGAAGCTCTCTCTGATTTCATGAATTATCGATCAGTTCATTGCCCCGCCTTCGACTCAGTGGCGTAGGATGGGTGGGGTGGAAAGGGGAGGGCGCGTCCGACAAGGCTCGAACAATAGTTATTTTTATGCTCAAGTGTGGCTTTGCTTTTTCGGCCAACTGCTGGGTTATTTTTCGTGGAAGTTAAGCGGGGTGAAAATAGTGTCCCCCTCTACCCGGGGGGGGGGGCGGAAATAACCCTAGCTGGCGCCACTGCCTCGACTGACCGATCTCACATACACCTTCAGTTGGGTGTAAAAGTTTAGAAAACATCTTCCTGGCTCGGACCTGGATTTGGTCGACCCATTTCTTTAGTCTTTGCCCAGCTCCACGAGAGATGTTTCTGCGGTAATGGTAGTTACATTAATGGGGTTATAAAAATACGCCAGTGCTCTTGTTATAGAGATCTGTGGGGGTTTTTTGTTTGTAGATCTGCTTGTGTGTTCGTAGTTATAGAGTTAACTCATGTTTTTATAGAACGAAAAGAATTCATCGATGCTTGGTTTCAACTGATACATTAAAGTGCAGTATTATTTTGGGAAAAAAAAGGAGAGGGGGTAGGAGGAATTCATGCTGAGGGAAAACATGTTGAGCAATCTTCATCGGAAATTCTCAAAGAATGAATAGTTTTCATGAGTGGGTCCATCGTCAACGGGCTGATGTAGTTAGCGGCTCATTTATGAATATAAAATGTGTATCTTTAGTAGAAATAACTCTTGCTGTACCCACGCCGTGAAGCTGCAAGCACGAGCGGCTTCTAACAAAGGTAGCGGTTCTCAACCTGGGGGGTCGAATGATCCTTTCACAGGTGTCACCTAAGACCATCGGAAAAAAATATATAATCTTCAGTTATGAAGCAGCAACGAAAATAATTTTGTGGTTGTGTGGGGTCGCCGCAACACGAGGAACTTTATTAAAGGGTCGCGGCATTAGGAAGGCTGAGAACCATTGAACAAAGGGAAGTAATAATAACAATGTGCAAGCAAAGATAACGTTTTTTTTTTCAAAGTGTACGCTGTGGGTATGAAATTGAGCAGGGGCGCCAGGGCGATGAGATATGGAAACGGTTATTTAAAGTGACTGGGAAAACAATAATTATTATGTTTGCTACAAAGCACTACATTCGAGATCAAGGATCTGACCTCGAATGCCATCCTGATACCGTGGATGTCCGCCATTACATCCACGTTACACCTGCGTACCCCATTACCATCCCTTAACAAAATCTCTCTTCTGACCAACGTCATCCGCCCCATTATTTCCCCTTAGGGTAACTACCTTCATACAAGTCCACTAAGCCAGTGGTTCCCAAACTTTTAAGTTTCGTGGAGTGGACCCGACGACAAGTCTCAACATTTCACCATGGTACGGTATCAGATGATTTCTTTTTAGATACTTTTTTTTTTACTATTATTTGCCCAAAACTATTCACGTTGCGAGTACCGGAAACGTAAAGGTCGAGGGCCGGTGCCGAGCCCCCGGACCACCGTTTGAGGAAATCACCTTTTTTATTGATTTATTTGTTGTTGAAATTCTTATTTCTCTCCATACTTCTTTATTTATACTGCGTTCTTTGAAGTTTTAAGTTTTTTTATTGTTCATGTAATGAGTACAGTTCTTACGGCCAAACCAGTAATTGATGTATATCAATATTTCTAATAGAACACGGTGTGCTCTCATCTATGTTTGGATTTTTAAAGAAGACTTATACATCCAAACAAACAGTGGGACAACGGGCACATCGATGCTTATCCATCGGGCGAGGAGATGACGGCGAACAAAAGCAACGAGCAAATGCAGATTTAAAGCAAGTTTAAGATAAACGGACATCTTAACGTCTTACAGACGGGCTTCTTAACGTCTTACAGACGGGCTTCTTAACGTCACACAGACGGGCTTCTTAACGTCACACAGACAGGCTTCTTAACGTCTTACAGACGGGCTTCTTAACGTCTTACAGACGGGCTTCTTAACGTCACACAGACGGACTTGCTCTTGATATACGATGTGTTTCGATAGCCTTTCAGAAGTACAGATTTTCACGGACTTCTGTCACGACAAGTATTTCCATTAAAAAAATATATATAATATGTCAACTAAAAATAACTCTCCAAACATTGGCGGCGGCGATGCGTGAACTTTCCAGTCTTCTAAAGCCACTCGACAAAACATGCATTCAAGTAACACATGTTATAAGAATCCTTATTAGTGCCATTAAGTGAAAGAAAGGATTTGTCAAGTCACTGGTGCAGCACAATGGCCTCCTGGTGTCTGTAAAAAAAAAAAAAAAAGAGCGCAAACTTAGGGGGTATGGCCACGTGACAAGAAAACAAGGGCTCGGCAAAGAAATCATGCAGGGCACAACGAGAGGAGGGGGGAGAAGAGGAAGACAGAGAAAAAGATGGGAAGATAACATCAAAGAGTGACGGGACTATAACTAGTCGATGCTATGCGTAGTGCAGAAGACAGAGCGGAATGGAGAAGGATAGTTTTCATGTCATCTGTGGTGCCCCAACGGTACAAGGACTAAGGGACATGATGATGATGATGCATTGGTGCCAACTTCCGGGAATTTTATTTTGCGCGCCTATTGACCACAGCGTGACAGCCACGCATACTCCTAGAGCATTATCATTTGCGATTAACGATACTAAATATATTTAAGTGGGATCACTCTATAGAGTTCGCGGATGCGAGCGATTGAGGAAATGCACTAATTAAATTTTAGTTTTCTGATTGAATGAGCGGCTTTTGGTACATCGATGAATATTCCAATGACTTCCCCCTGCACTTAAACCTCTTGACGGCTCTTGTATGATTCAACATACTTCATTGGACTGGGGGGGGGGGGGGATGGATATATATATATATCTCGAAAATGTTGACCAAAGCTTTGTTTTTAAAGAAGCTTTCTGTGGATGATTAAGATATAGAATAGAAAGATGACAGGAGTGGACTTTGTTGGTGATTATCAGTGCTATACTATGCTTAGGATGTTAGGCGCAGTTGTGATATTGTTGTTAGATGTTGTGATATTGTTGTGATATTGTTGTTAGATGTTGTGATATGTTGTGATATGGTTGTTAGATGGTGTGATATTGTTGTTAGATTTTGTTATATGTTGTGATATTATTGTTAGATGATTATAGATTTCTAAACATCGGAATGGTAGAAATAAATTAATTATACAGAAATTTGCACAAAAAATTGTAAATTAAAAAAAATAACGCTTTGGTTAATTTCAAATTGTAAATGGATGGGTGCTCTTTCTTTCTTTCTCTCTCTATTTCTTTCTCTCCCCCCCCCCTCTCTATCTCTCTATCTCCCCCCTCTCTCTCTCGCATTCTCTCCCCCTTTCTCTTTAATGAACTAAAAATCTTTAAATTCCCTTTGTGAACAACAAAAATGGACCCGCCGAGCATGTCCTTTGTTAACATTTAATGCTTTGCTGTGGTAAAGGATTGTCCAATTACTGGGAAATATTTTTTGAAGAAAATTAGCTCAAAAGACTGAGTTAAAAAATACACAAAATAGGTTGTATCATTCCGTTGTTTTAGCAAACAAAGTCTTAGTTTTTTTTTTTTTTGCTTAAAAATTGTTTCAATTTCTGCTAAAGCTTTCATGGATACGATGTATTATGTAACGGAAACATTTAGAAAGGTAGCATCCACTAATGATAAAAGTATACATTTGTGTCAGTGGCGTAGTGAGGGGGGGCAAGGGGGGCATTATGCCCCGGGCTCTACTCACAAAGGGGCCCCAAATGGTATATTTTACAATAATATTGTATGGTTTTCGAATAGGGGGGGGTGCTAAAAAGGTATTGGGGGCGCTAAAAAGGTATTGTGCCCCGGGCGCGAGTTAAGCTCGCTACGCCACTGATTTGTGGAATGGCTTCATTCCACCATTGATAAGACTATACATCTGTGGAATGGCTACATCTCACCATTGATAAAACTATACATCTGTGGAATGCCGCCATTGATAAAACTTTACATCTGTGGAATGGCTACATCCCACCATTGATAAAACTATATATCTATGGAATGGATGCATCCACCAATGATACAATTCATCATTAACATCTTATTGAAGTTTTCCACCCTCCACGACAAGGCTACCGTTTCTTTTCCACTCTATGCAACGAGTGGTTCAGGCCCAACGCAATACTTCTTCAACAAAAGCGACGGTTGTTCTTCCGGCGTGGTTAAGATGTGAGCTAATGTCTTTAATTGTGTGTTGACCCCCCCCCCCCCCGGCCCGCCCTCGCCACACCTCGCCCCCCGCATCCGATGGTCTGTCTGGTTGCAAAGCACTGGGGTTTATTATATCTGGTTAAACATGACGAGAACTAGGGCATATGGGGCTTAGGGCTCTCTGGAACAAAAAAAACCCCATAATGTTAGTTGGGGCTGTATAGGGTCTGACCCCTCTGTCTACCTTTCTGTTGATGTTTGGTGTTCGGAGGGAATGAGACGTTATCTGAATAGGGGTCGCATTAATTTCTTGAATGACGGGCTGGAGTTCTTACTGGCTGGAGTTCTTACTGGCTGGAGTTCTTACTGGCTGGAGTTCTTACTGGCTGGAGTTCTTACTGGCTGGATTTCTTACTGGCTGGAGTTCTTACTGGCTGGAGTTCTTACTGGCTGGAGTTCTTACTGGCTGGAGTTCTTACTGGCTGGAGTTCTTACTGGCTGGAGTTCTTACTGGCTGGAGTTCTTACTGGCTGGAGTTCTTACTGGCTGGAGTTCTTACTGGCTGGAGTTCTTACTGGCTGGAGTTCTTACTGGCTGGAGTTCTTACTGGCTGGAGTTCTTACTGGCTGGAGTTCTTACTGGGTAGAGTTCTTACTACTGACATTAATGAAACAATAAAAATTGTTTGAGCACGTCGTTTAGTCCATAGAATTATGTTAGCAGTATGAGCCTTTGAAATTGTAATCAGATGTCTCGTTATACACTTCGAGCTGGAACAGAGGCGTAGCTAGAGTGATTGATGCCCGAGGACAAGATTCATTTTAAAGAGCCCCCCCCCCCTTTTTTTTTTCAAAGGTCAAACCCATTATTTTCATCAATAAATTAATATATATTAAAGCACATTTTGGCGCCCTTAACTCGTCTGGCGCCCAGGGAATCTGTCCCCCCTGCACCCCTTTGCTACGCCTCTGAGCTGGAATGTTCCAACATGATTCAAAAGTCTGCTCTGAAGTTAAGACATCAAAGAACGATGCCATTTGAGTTTTGTAGAGAAGAAGCCAAATTAATTATGTTTTTTAAACTCACACATGAAAGGTTATTACACGAGGAACTGTCCTTGAGTACAATGCTCGATTATATTATATATCTGATTAAATGGCGATGAGCAGGAAGCGAGTGCGCTGAAGGATCCCGAGCGAAAGTAGGGGATTTGTATGGGCAGAGGGGAGCCCTCTGATGTTTTGGGCACGTAGTGGTTCTCCCGGGGATTTCTTTCTAGTTAGGTATTAGTGGACTGGTTTTATAGAATTTAAAAAAATGGTATGAATGTTTAACGGGAACAATATAAAGGTCATACACATCTTATGCAAGCTAGAAAAATTCACAAACTTTCAGATATCTCGCTTCGCTTCAAAAGATCTATGTACGATGCACTTTTATTAGGATATTATTAGCTGCTTATGGACGTTTACGGGCATTTACGGACTTTTACGGGCAAGTCATTTTCCATGAAATTTATATAATCTGTCTGTATGTTTACCAGCGGTCGGTAACCCTGGTTTGTCAGTTGGGGTTGTAGCAGTTAGTCATTTATTAGAGCGGCTGCAAACCCACAATGTCAGAGTCGGATATCGAAATATTCTAGATAGAGTCGGATTCTCTTTTCTTTTTAAAAATTGCGCCTGCCTTCGCAGCCGCCCCTGAGACTTCTTTCGACCCGGATCGTAATGAAAACTTTCGCTTTGATTTGCCATTGATCGTGCGGAAGGTTGGCCATTTTGTTGGGTAGGAACGAGGCGTGCGTTTACCAATTTGACGTCTCGTTATAAGCTGTGAGTGGACAGCGACCTGGAAGAAAGCCCGGGGGGGGGGGGGGACGACGGATGTCCTACATTTGAATGTTGTGTATGAAATCAAAGGTAAGGAAATTAATGAATGAAGCTGTTGGGAGTTTTCAAGAGGAAAGAGGTTTTTGTTAATGAACGAAGCTGTTGGGAGTGTTCAAGAGGAAAGAGGTTTTTGTTAATCAACGAAGCTGCTGGGAGTGTTCAAGAGGAAAGAGGTTTTTGTTAATGAACGAATCTGTTGGGAGTGTTCAAGAGGAAAGAGGTTTTTGTTAATGAACGAAGCTGCTGAGAGTGTTCAAGAGGAAAGAGGTTTTTGTTAATGAACGAAGCTGTTGGGAGTTTTCAAGAGGAAAGAGGTTTTTGTTAATGAACGAAGCTGCTGGGAGTGTTCAAGAGGAAAGAGGTTTTTGTTAATGAACGAAGCTGTTGGGAGTGTTCAAGAGGAAAGAGGTTTTTGTTAATGAACGAATCTGCTGGGAGTGTTAAAGGGGAAAGAGGTTTTTAGAAAAATGTACAGGCGAAACAAAAAAGATGTGTTTTTGTCAGTCTTGTGGATAAAAGAGTCTTTATATGTGCCCTTTATATGTGCCCTTTATATGTGCCCTTTACATGTACCCTTTATATGTACACTTTAAATATACCCTTTAAATGTACCCTTTATATGTGCCCTTTATATGTGCCCTTCATGTGTGCCCTTTACATGCGCCCTTTATATGTACACTTTAAATGTACCGTTTATATTTACCCTTTATATGCACCCTTTATATGTACCCTTTTTATGTACCCTTTATATGTGCCCTTTATATGTACCTTTTATATGTTCCCTTTATATGTGCCCTTTATAAGTACCCTTTATTTGTACCTTTTATGACAAAAATTAAATAGTTGTATCTTAAATCCTATAAGTTCTTTATAATACTTTCGAAACTAACCAGACCTCACTATGAGCCTGTAACATTGGAGTAGGTCATGTGGGTATCTGTAACATTGGAGTAGGTCATGTGGGTATCTGTAACATTGGAGTAGGTCATGTGGGTATCTGTAACATTGGAGTAGGTCATGTGGGTATTTATAGAAACCTACACTACAAATAGCGGATCATTGAATTTAGATATTTTGTACATTCGTAGACTGACACGAAAAGATATAGCTGAACTGCCTAGAGATGGATTTAAAACAGAGGTTCTCAACCTTTCTAATGCCGCGTTCCTCATGATGTGGCGACCCCCAACCACAAAATTATGTTCGTTGATACGTCATAAGTGTAGACTATATGTGTTTTCCGATTGTCTTAGGCGACCCATGTGAAAGGTTCATTCGACCCCCAAAGGGGTCGCGACCCACAGGCTGAGAACCGCTGATTTAAAATAACATATGTAGGCAGCCTTCGCAAAGATATAACTATATGTAAATACCAAATAAGATTATTTCAATGCAAACGCCAGAGATGGATCACTAGATGTGAAATTTAAATGCCAAAATAGTGACTTTGGCTCGGAGGATAAGGACTCTGTTGTATAGTCATGATTTAATTAACATTTAAGAAAAAAATAATTAAAAACAAAAAACATTGATGTGTTCCACGTTCAACATTGATTTAAAAAAAATCATAAACTATTCTTTCAAAATCAGACATGTATAGCAGTGGCGTAGTGAGGGGGGGCAAGGGGGGCATCATGCCCCTGGCGCTACTCACAAAGGCGCCAAATGGTATATTTTACAATAATATTGTATGGTTTTCGAATTGGGGGGGGGGGCGCTAAAAAGGTATTGGGGGCGCTAAAAAGGTATTGTGCCCCGGGCGCGAGTTAAGCTCGCTACGCCACTGATGTATAGTTCCTCTCTTGGGACTTTTAAAAGTGCGCTTTGCGTATTTTGAAGTAAAATCTCAACACAACAAAACATGGAATTAATAGGCTAAAAGATACAGAGCTTTAAACAAGATTTTTAATAACGTTAAGGGTGTTTATCAAATATTAAAAATTGTTTTGAAAAAACAAAACAAAAAACAAACAAACAAACATAAAACGTCTCTTTTTAAAAAAATTAAATTGTTTTCATAAACTTGTTTTCATGTTTCTTTTGATTTTGATATGGCTTGTCAGCAGTTGGGTGAGTACATGATATGCTTGTCAGCAGTTGAGTGAGTAAACGGATCGTTGTCAATAAGTTTAGCTGATGAGTGTGTACGGAATCTTTTATTCGTCGTCTCCTTCGCTTGGACTCCCCCCCACCCCTTTTTTTCTCTCACTTCATTTCCCTACCTTTTCTCTATCTCTCTCTCTCTGTCTTTCCCCCTCCACCCCTCTCTCTCTCTTTCCTCACTCCCCTTTCTCTCCCTATTTCCCATCTCTCCGTCTCTCTCTATCTCCCTTTCTACGTCTCTTTCGACTCTATTTTTTTTCCTTTTCCCATTTTGCGAGTTCTGCGAGCGATGACATGAAATAAGTCTTTAGATACAAAGTGAGTTTACAAAAAAAAACAACAAAAAAAACCACTTAATTGCATTAAGTTAACAAGATTTTTGTTCCAACGTGCAGCTCTGAATGGCGTTTAAAGATTCTTCTAATATATTTATATAAGAAGGAGCCAAATTAAATGTGCCGTAAAAAAATTTTTTAAAGACTATTGCCTAAAAAAAAAAAAAAATTTCAAGTTTTTTTTTTTTTTAGGCAATAGTCTTTAAAAAAAAAAAAAAAAAGACTATTGCCTAAAAAAAAAAAAAAAAAAAAAAAAGACTATTGCCTAAAAAAAACAAAAACTTTTCAAGACAATGTTGAAAAATTTAGTTTTTTGTTTTTAATTTTGTTCTTTGTTTGTTTGGATACAATTCTTGGAAATCCAATTATTTTAGATAAGTAAAAAAATGGGAAATTTAGATGTTGAGACTTCGCAATAGCAGGTAGAATGTAGCCCAACATGGCTACCATCAAAAACCCGATAACACTGGGTCATAGTTTCAAGATAATACGAGGAGTCAATGTGGATGCATTGCGATCGAATTCTTAAAAAAATCAACGATAGTGATTTTTCGCGCTATTTCACAGAAATCGGATCAACTTAAATACAAACTAAATTTGCTTTTATGCAAGTAAAAGTAATATTTTAAACAGTAAGTTTTAGCGGTGTAGCGAGACATTGTGCCGCCCGGGGCGTACTTTGAATTTGCCGCACCCCCCCCCCACCCGGGCCGCGAAAAAAACATATATTACTTTTGAAGAGCATGTCCGAGAAAATCTTCGATAAATTTAAAATACACGGATTCAATAAACCTCTCCAATAGCTAAGTAATAATTTTTTTTAAAGTCGCCAAATGCAACATAACGGCATTTGTAACGTGTCAAAAAAAAAAAAGGCTATGCATATAGGCCTACAAATCGGGAGTGGTAGCTTATATTGTACGTATTAATAATAATAATAATAAAGTTCATTTGAAAAATCACGCTTCATCCCCAAGGCTCGAAGCGCGGTACAAAAACTAAGCTGGGAGATAATAACAAGCTGGAAAAGATTGTAGACATCATCATTCCAGCAGGTGTTTGCGAAATAGATGAGTTTTTAAATTTGTTTTGAAGGACTCCAGCGTCTGGCTGTTTTTGAGAGCGTCAGGAAGGGTGTTCCAAATGGTATATTAACATAGAGGAAAAATAAACTGGTTATATGTATATAATAAAAATGGAAAAGTTTTACTATAATCTTTTATAAAGTGTATCTTTATTAAATCGCTGCTTCTCACGTACCTCAGCTTCTCATATTTTTCTTTTAAATAAAAAAAAAAAACTTAGTACATTTTAACAGAATTTTAAAATTAATTAAAAAAAATATATATATTTATTTTCGCTGATGAACGTTAAAGCACAATCTCTCGCTGTGTGAGTCGACATTATTCCAGCTGCTACACTAAGCTTGTTGGTTCTTGTCGCCCCACGTCATTAAAAAAGAAATCTCAAACACCGCCCTTTCATTGACCTTCGCCCTTGTTGACGCCATGTTGTTTTTTCTACTTGCCCCCCTTCCCCCTCCTAATAATTCTATTTAACTGGGTCAGAATATTTAGTCTTAATGAACTGTGAATTGAGACAATGATTTCAGTTTTCCTATATCTCATAAGATGTGTGATAACTGATGGTCAAATGAAATTATGTCTTACGTCTTTCGATACCTTTGGGCAAATATGACATCCTATCTCTATGAAAGAAATATGAGCCGCCAGCTATGGACGGCCCTCTTCCCACGCCACTGGTAAGTATTATCATTATAAATTCTAAAATAAATCAATCACTACAACTCTCTATGTATGAAATAAAAAGTATGGAGTAATGTTGAGTTCAATGGCGTGAAAAATAAAATTCCCTATAACTGCGCTAAATGAGATTCTTTAAAATATCGCTTTTGATGCGTAATATTTGTATTTGTTTTACGGAAATAGTCTCAATTCTAGAATATAGTGTAAAAAGTTCTATGGTGTAAAAAGGGGCGGTACATAGAATATTAATGTAGTTCAGCGGCGTGGAATAAGTGTGCGGTAGCATCTTTGAGGGGGTGTGGTGTGGTGGCGTTAAGCACTGATTGGGATTCTTATAAAGTGCGTTAATTGTATGCATGTTTCGTCAAATAATTATAGTGAATGGGAAGTTCAAGCATGGCAGCCGCCATTGTTTCGCGAGCTATAACTAGTTTAATATAATAATTATTTTCTTTGTAGTTCATGGGCGTAACAATGGGTGGAGTGGAACCATATTATATAGAGGTTATACATTTCTGAAAACTTAATAATGTTAGAAACGTTAACATCTATACATAGATACTTCTTTTAGAAAAAAAGAAGTAAAAAGTATTATTTACTATTTCCTAAATATAGAATACAAGGGCGTCAAAAATGTTCGTATTTCATCACCCGATAAAGTTACATACGTGAAAATGATTCGATTTTGAAACTACGCAAATGCAGGTAGCAAGTAGCGCAATGCGCCTTCCATTTTTAACCCGGTAACACCGGGTCAGATCTTCTAGTGATAATATTATTAATATATTATGTATACCAGTTGGGATATAAAGTATACAGCTCGCTGGATATAATTTCCGCCTCTCAGTTGTCAATATTTCTATGTCCATGTTAAACCCAAAATGCTTTTCAAACTTGAAGCAGCCCTGCACAACTTCGTGACAACTGCTCATTTAACTGTTCACATTCGTCTATGTCCAAAATCATTGTCGCGCCGTCTACTTAAAAGAACGTTAGGTGGCGTTCATGTAGCTGCGATTGATTTCTGCACCGCGCCGCACTCTTGCGGTGCATCATTGACAGGGTTCGCGACAGACGTCTCGAGTGTGGCAGATGACACTGACAGAATCCGTCACGAAGTGCCGAGTATCCCCGAAAGGTGTGCCTAATCAGGGAGATTAAAAAAAATTGTATTCGTGTGATGCTGTCATAGTAATTATACCTTCAGCCTTGAGGCTGTCATTGACAGGTTACTGAGAATAGTACACTGATCTGTCTGCCTAGGACATGGAGAGAAGGGAAAAACAAAAATCTATGGGTTTTTCTTCAGTCCACGTGCCTAAACCCTTGAGTTTGAATGTACAAATTAACTAGAGGTCGGTGTACTGTAGAGATGTGAAATGGTTGTACCTGTACAAGTTATCACTGATTGGCCTTCTGATTGACATACTTATTGACATACTTATTAACCTACTTATTGACCTACTGATTAATCTAGTATTGACATACTTTTACTTTGGACTCCTTACTCTTGACCTCTGATTTTGGTATTTAAATTTGGACCCTTGTCTTTGGATCTCTGTCTTTGGGGGGCCCCTCTATCTTAAACGACGAAATATTATTTCCTTTTTCTATGACTCTTTTTAGCATCAGTTCACGCGATCAAATTTCGCGTCCAATTGTTGTATGAACGCACTATTTTGTGCATGGTTTCTTTTTTGGGGGAATTTGATCAAATAGTAATTTGAAAGCTGTGAGAAGGCTTCATGCACGAATTACATCAAATGCTGGAAGGAAAATTTGATCGTGTGAACCGACCCTAAGACGTAAGTTTAAGAAGAAATCTTGTTGAAAAATAATACGCAAGGCTTTTTTTTTTTCAATTGTGAATCAACCGTAGTTTCTAACATGTAATTTTAAGGGTTTTCTCCTCTCAAGCGTGTCGTCATTTAAGAGTACTATGTTTGTTTTTAATGGAATGCTATTTTAAATTTAAAAAATAAATAAATATATATTTAGCATTTAATTACTTAATTATGTCCGCACAGCTTTAAATCACTGTTTTCCTTCGAGAAAACGAAAGTGCGCAGTTTAGCATAGTGTTGTGGTCATGGCGATATGTGTTTTAAAAAATCGTTTTTCATCTGTTTTGATTCCTTCTGTCTACGTCCTACATCTCTTTCTCCCTCTTTCTCTCTCTCTCTGCCTCTCTCTCCAACTCTCTCTCGGTCTCTCCCTCTCTGTGCCTCTCTCTCCATCTCTCTCCCTGTCCCTCTCTCTCGGTCTCTCTCTCTCTCTGTGCCTTTCTCTCACCATCTCTTTGTGCCCCCTTCTAGGATGACTGCTGGGTCCAGTGCGTGCGTGTGTGTTGGGAGACATCTTACAGATTATCTCAACAGCATTTTGGAATCAAAGTAAGTTTTTGCTGTTGTTGCTGTTAATATAATTGAAATTCGTCCTTCATGTTCATGCCAGGAAACTGCTCAGAGGAATAGTTCTAAAAACATACCCCCTTCCACACTATATCATTCGCCAGAATTAGTTTTCAATAAGATACACTTACTTTTTTTACACGATTATTTACAGAGACATCTCATCTACAAGTTTTCAACCTTTATTTAAATTATTTTAATATTGTTATAATTTCCCTGTAATAGTATAAAAATATTTTTTCTTTCGATTAAAAGCAAAAAATCCATCTCGGTTTTCGAAAGCTTTTCACGTCGCAACTGGGTAATGGGTAGCCGAGTGGTCATAACTGAGCAAATCTCAAGTTGATGGTCTGGAGTTCAATCCCCACCAAAGCCCAGTCAAGCAAACACACCACCAGCAGTGGATGGGACTCGTTAGCCTTGGACGGTAACCCATCTAAGAGAAGGCAAACTTTGAATTCAAAACCAGGAGCCAGAATGATCAATAAATTGATCGTGGGCCCTCAAATATAAGAAGAAGAAGACTGTTATAGACGTTCTATTCTCCCGCATGGGCTCCCTATTATATCTCCCTATTAGACTAATTTCTTTCCTCCCTATTAATATCTCCTTATCATATCTCCCTAACATATCTGCCTGTCATATCTCCCTAAAAATCTTCACCCTAAACGTCCCTGTAAAACATAATTTGAAAACACGATACTCCTTGTTTAGATATTTGTTTCCCTTTCTCTCACCGCAGTCCCATTACCATTTCATCAAAAATCAAACCTCGTCTCTATCAGTGACCTTCTTCCTAACACATATTATAATTGAGTCATATACTATTCCTAAAGTTTTGGAACCCGGTGTGAACTGAAACCGCATTCTCTTTATTTGAGCATAAACATCTCTTTTGTCGTCACTGCTTTAAAGGAAAGAAAACATAAAAGGATGAAACAAGGAATACAAGGAGAAAGTAAACATGGTCGACTCCTTTGATGGATACTGGGGATGGAAAAAAATTATTGACTCTACATGTATATACATATATAAAAAAAATCCTTTCAAAATCGCTCTACCTGTTTCTCCCTAACCAGGGCTTCGGTCTTCTTCTCCAAGATGTGAGTCTGTCGGAAGATCCACTGGCTCATCTCGCGTACCCTGAGCGACACGACTAGACTTGTGCACCCTCCAATGAGAACGATGATGATTTCCAATACCACGCGTCTGAAACAGATGGGGAAGGGGGTTTTTGTGTTGGAGAGTCCCGCATAGGAGATATTTAAATGTGGCGCTGGACATGGCACTGTCAGGTTTGTTTCATGTCCTGGATTACATACTGAAATTGGAGATTATTTTTTTCCCCCAGTGTTAATGACTTAAAAACGTTTTCAACATTTAAGATATATAACTCTATCCCAGCTTAACTTTGTTTCGCGTGAGAGGTTTTGTGTCTGCATGTTTCCCAGCGAGATCTCCTTCCTTATTTCCAATCAATGGTTATTATTACGGCGAGGGCCATCATTTATGTTGCCATCCAAAGCACGGAAACATTGAAAATACACACGAAACATAAGCCACAATTTATACTATGGGGTACGTCCAAATGTTTGTAATTCAGAGTAGCTTGCCCGTGGCTGCCGCCTACTTTTTTAAACACTTGTTGGTTCCAAAATAATTTTTTTCTAAACTCGTTTCAATTAACTTGACTGGAGAAAAATAAAACAGACCCAATAAGATAATTATTTTTTTTACTTTATTTTAAATTAATCGGACTAATTTCTTTCCTCTCAATTCACGTTACATCATCAAATCCGAGTTCAACTTGCCAAACCATGGCAGCGACCAATGATGCTTAAGTGTAACCAATCTACTTTCTCTCTTCTGGGAGACATTGAAATGTTTTTTTTTATTCTCAGTGGTCGTGACCCATAGTATACCAAGACATCATTACACAATTTAAAAGGGAAGTAGGACGTACCTTGTCCTGTCTCCCAGCTGCGATGTTTGTATATCCATGGTTTGAGACTCTAGGAAGTCCAAGAAGGACCAAATAGACGTCATGAACTCCTGCCTGGCCTGGTACACGTGGCTGAGTGGGTGGGTTCCCGCTGGACACTCGCGGGTAGCATTCATATACATACCTAACGCAGGATGGGAGTGTTACTGAACAATTATTTGGCAACCTTCTTACGTTTCGCCACTGCTTAGTCTCACACAAGCACGAGCACAAAACTGTTTGTGTGACATGCTTTATTTTTTAAAAATTCATTTACCAATAGGCTGATGTTTTATAAAAATGTTCAGTTATAAACTTTCCCTACATGAGTGGACATCTTATAAAATTGTGATGTGAAATGTTTCGGAAAATTGAGATGGAAGATTTTTTTTTCACATAGAAAGAGACACGTTAATTTTAATGAGGTAAACAGATTATACGCTAAGCATTGAACATAGAAAGAATCGCACAAGAAAATCTACATATTTACTTTATAGTTGTCAAAAGTAGCTGAATGAAACCACATATCGTATACTAGTTACTATGTGAAATGACATACCCATGGACGCCTCCATGTCCCATTTCATGGGAAAGTCGACGCCCCTGCTGATGAACTCCGTGAGCCTCGTCAGGTAAATGATGAGCTCGTTGACGGTCCTGGCGTGGAAGGAGGAGAGTTCCGCGGGCGACGTTGCCATGGCGACGTCACAGCTGTTTTTGGAAGGGCTGAAGGCACTGTTGGTCTGGGAAGCGCAGAGAATCAGTTCGTCGGAAACTTTGCTCAGCATCTGAACAAGGATCACGTAGGTGGCCGGCAGTCCCCACCACAAGTAAGAAAAGAAGTTAAAGCAGTCCGTGACGAATGACGTCATTGAATCGAGGTCGGAAGAGAAGCCTCTAACCAAAGTGACGTCCACCAGCGTCACGTTAGTAAACACCGACGATATGTTCCCGGTCATGCGCAAACAGGTGGAGAAGTGGGGCGTGTAGAGGAAGTGGGCCTCGCACGTGGACCCGGAATTCGGGAACTTCGTCTGTGACGTGAAGTACACGCTTTCCGATGACGTCGCTGATGCACACGACGTGAGGGCAATCATGAAGGTGAGGTCACGAGAGTGGGTCATCTCTCGAAGGGCACGGAGAGCAGAGAATTTGCCTGAAGTAAAATAGGATTTAAACAAACAAGTTTTCTGAGCTCAAAGGGCTCAATGCACTGTGCTGTTTTGTTGGATGATCATGTAGGTTTTTTAAAAAAAAATGATTTTTTAAATTTTAATTTAATCTGGAGTTGCAAACCAAAAAAATTCTTTCAACAACAAGTGATATTGGAGAATTTAATCTAGTCTTCGTATTTCTGCTATCGGGAAGATCTTTTTTTTTTTTTGCAGTCAAACGTCCTAAAAATATATTTAAAAAACGATGTGACCTCACAGGAAAGAGAAGGAATTTTATGATGGAGATACAATTGTATGATGGAGACACAATTTTATGATGGAGACACAATTTTATGATGGAGACACAATTTTATGATGGAGAAACAATTTTTATGATGGAGACACAATTTTATGACGGAGACACAATTTTATGACGGGAGACACAATTTTATGACGGAGACAAAATTTTATGACGGAGACACAATTTTATGACGGAGACACAATTTTATGACGGAGACACAATTTTATGACGGAAACACAATTTTATGACGGAGACACAATTTTATGACGGAGACACAAGTTTATGACGGAGACACAATATTATGATGGAGACACAATTTTATGATGGAGACACAATTTTATGATGGAGACACAATTTTATGACGGAGACACAATTTTATGATGGAGACACAATTTTATGACGGAGACACAATTTTATGACGGAGACACAATTTTATGGTGGAGAACCTATTTTATCATGGACACCCACTACGAATTTGTACAGATGATTAAAGAGTGTCGAGGTTCCCTGTATACTCTTTCCTTTTTCGCTCTTCTCGGATAAAATGCTTCTTTTTCATTTTTATTTTTTAATATTTTTTTTGTGTGCACAATAAAACTAATATTATTACTATGAACCTTTAAGTAACATCTTAGAGTCGGTGTTAAAATAGTTTTAAAATATTATTTTCGCCATATATAATCAATATCATGTATTAAAATGTTTTTTTGATTTAGATTTCTATTGATTTCTTATCCTGTTGTTATTAGAAATAAAATGAAGTCAATAATAACAGTAACTTACTGTATCGAATCTATCAGTAGTGAAAAGAAATGCATCTACGGGCTTTGTTGTACGTGCAAAGCCGTTAAAACGATTACACTTTTAAAACAAGTTCTTCTAGTTCTCCGCCCCAGCCCACTCCCTCATGTGATTTTACTGCGCACATTATGCTTTGACACACTTTGAAATAAGAAAAAAGCCCATCTTGTTCACCGTGAAAACCTAAGATTTTTAATCAATAGCCGTCATGGTTTTGATTCAGTCTCTCTAAGTTTATAATAAGATTATTCTTCGGATCAGTTAAGGCCCACTTCAATGTCAGGACCATAGATTCAGCGGCTGGTTTTAGAGCGCTTCGTGCATACACTCACGACAAGTCGATAACCACTCACTGGTATTTCTTCACAACATCACCCACCTACTTGGTACCAATTTTAACCACTGCATCTTTAACTACTTCCATAAATCTTCACTCACTTGCCATCATAAATCTTCACTCACTTGCCATCATAACATTGTCACTCATTTCCCATCATAACATCTTCACTCACTTGCCATCATACCATCTTCACTCACTTGTTATCATAAAATCTTCAATCACTTGCCATCATAACATCTTCACTCACTTGCCATCATAAATCTTCACTCACTTGCCATCATAACATCTTGACTCACTTGCCATCATAACATTGTCACTCATTTCCCATCATAAAATCTTCACTCACTTGCCATTATAACATCTTCACTCACTTGTTATCATAAAATCTTCACTCACTAGCCATCACACCATCTTCACTCACTTGCCATCATAACGTCTTCACACACTTTCCATCATGCCATTTTCACTCATTTGCCATCATAGCATCTTCACCCACTCGCCATCATAACATCTTAAAGCACGTGCCGTCCAAACACCAATCATCCGTTTGCCATCACATCTCTACCCGCAAGTTAACACTACATCTACGCCCCTTGGTCCAATTTTGTATCACCCCCACAGCTCACCAGTTCACCCAGCTGTCACCACGACGCCACTCACCCGTAAAGCAGGCCCCTTTGTGTGTCAGATCGTCCGTTTCCATTATATCCGTGATGGTGTCCTTGACCAGCAGCGCCAGAATCGCCACCGCAGACACGGCGCAGACGGTGAAGATGCGATGCACCCGGAACTTGTTTCCGAACCAGATTTCTTTGTTTCTGATGAGCAGCGTGGCCGTGTTGCCTTCCTCGTCGGTGAGCACGGCCGTAAACAAGGAGCGCTCCTTCTTGGTAGCTTTCTTCTTGTGGGTCGTCAGCGCGTTTGTGGTCTTTGAATCGCTTAGAGAAAAAGAATTTTAAGATTAGTTTTCCCCCTAAAAATATATGAATTTGATTTTTAAGATGTTGTGCAATCACAGGGGTTGGGGGTGTGGAACGGCGCCTGGCTGATTGTGGTGGGGGTGGGTTTGTAAATAACCTAAAATGTCACCTATTTAAGTGATAATGGCTATTTAATTGAAATCATCACCTTTGGACATATTGTAGCTTCAAAAATAGCTATTAGAAAATAATGGTTTGAAAAAAAAACTCAACTTAAATATACCAAAACTAAAATTAGTTCAATTTGTAATGTAAAGTCCCCCTTTTTTTTTGTTTTCCCCACACACATCTGCCCGCCCCCCACCCCCCCCCCCCCAAACAAAAAAAAATAATAAAAATAAAAAAAATACGGATTGAAATGATTTGATCCATAGAGGCAGGAGCCATTGTCTTCTCTGTCGATACCTTTATATAAAGAAATCACAACCCGACAAACGAGTAGGAAATGGGATTGCATGTGAAGCTACGCGATCGGCCTTCACAGCGTGGCGTCACTTTAAAAGTTAACAAGTGCGAGGGTTTTTTTTTTGTTTCTTTTTTTTTTTTTTTTGGAATACATGTAAAACTTAAATATCAAATTCCTTTTTTAAAAAAAAAACAAAAAAAACAGGACAGGTCTACAATGACCTACTTTCACTCATTAAGCCCATGGCCCCCCCTCCCCTCCCCCCCCCCCCCCGGGGCCGACCACTGCCATTAAAGTAAAATGATTATTTAAATATATATATAGATATATATCACGGAGATGTGGCTATGTCCCCATGTGCACTGGTGTCAGTGTCAATCAATATTTGAAAAAGACATTTTTTCGTCTGGGAAGATTTTCATCAAAGAATATTTGCTTATATTAATACGCCCTGTTAAACAGCAATAATTGAATCAACGTGATTTCCACCAGTGACTGCTTTCATCCAGAAAAAAAGAAAAACAAACCAAAACAACAGTTTATCAAATTATGTTTTTATTTGTTCAAAAAAAGGGCGGTATATCAGTGGTGAGCTTTGGGCGCGCGGGGAGTTGGCCGGGGGGGGGGGGTGAAACGACAACTGTTATACAAGTAACACCATTGGTAACAACTTCATGACCACAGTTAACCAGCAGCGTCACTACGAGGGTGCGGGAGAGATTACGCCAACCAGAAAATTTGAACGTTTTACAGAGCTGGCTAGAGACGGTTCCTTAAACAGAGTTGTAGTTACATATACAAGAGCAGGCTGACGCCGGAGAGAGCAGACAGACGGGGGGAGGTCTCGAGAGGATGACACCATGGTGTTTTACCACACTGGGCGACACCAACTTTAATGATGGCTTGAACGCTGTCACCCATATAATATTTTTTCAAGAAGAATCATATTTTTGTTTCATGTTCAATGCGTCGTCTCTAACTACAGTCGTGTGTTGGGTTTGTTCATTTTAAGGTTTTGAGGCATAGACCTGAAGCTGAGTAGTGTGTTCACATTGGCTTAGGGATGACCTGTGCTGCTCAATAACATTGAAACTTTAAAGTACTGCTACGGTATTAGCAGATGTGCTATAATAAATATTACCTCTTTTCATTTGCTAAAGCAGTGGTTCTCAACCATACTAATGCTGCGACCCTTTACTACAGCTACTCATGTTGTGGCGACCCCCCCCCCCTTTTTTCAACCACAAAATTATCTTCGTTGCTACTTCATAACTATAGAGTATACGTGTTTTCCGATGGTCTAGGGCGACCCTGGTAAAGGATCGTTTGACCCCAAAAGGGGTCGCGACCCACAGGCTGAGAAGGTTTTTTGTTTCTTTTTTTTTTGTGGCGGGGGTTGGGGTGCTATACCCAAAATGTAACCAATTTAAACCTGAAATTCTGAAAGATTACAGCTCCACTTAAAAAAACGTTTTTAAAAAAGGGGGCGGGGGGATAAAAAAAAATGTGTTTTTAAAAAAAAATTTCTCTTCAAACATTCGAGCTGCTGTGAACGATTTTAAAATCGTCAGATTATTCTGTTTGCCTGCCTGGATCGAATCCTATAATCAATTTGTGTCTTACTTCTACCTGCACCCAATAAATGAATGATCAGCGATAAAATCATCCAGCTGCCTCACTGATTACATAATGACAGCACGGGCTTAGGCAGACCGGGGGTGGGGGGCAGGTGGCGTCGGCCGCACTTAGTTTGGGGGGGTTGGATTTTCGGCCAACTTCAAATATCTGAATTTTTTTTTTTAATTTTGAAAAAAAGGGGGGGGGGGTGTATGTTTTGTGTGCATTGTAGTTTTCTTTAGTTAGGGATGGTTACATCACGTGCCCGCCCCCATCCCCCGATGTCACAAATTTTGGTTACGCCACTGATAACAGGGTGATTTACTAAATACTTACAAAGATCGGTTTCAATTTAAAAGACGTTCAACATTTTACTTGAGCCATTGAGTAAAATTTACAGGGAACCCCTTCCCCCTCCCCAACCAGTCTTAGGTTTTGTACCCCCCTGCATTCAAAATTGATAGTACAATAAAAACATTTTTTTACACATCACATCTTTGGGCCCCCTTAAATGTCTGGGCCCCCTTAAATGTCTGGACCCCCTTAAATGTCTGGGCCCCCTTAAATATCTGGGCCCCCTTAAATGTCTGGGCCCCCTTAAATGTCTGGGCCCCCTTAAATGTCTGGGCCCCCTTAAATGTCTGGGCCCCCTTAAATATCTGGGCCCCCTTAAATGTCTGGGCCCCCTTAAATGTCTGGGCCCCCTTAAATGTCTGGGCCCCCTTAAATGTCTGGGCCCCCTTAAATGTCTGGACCCCCTTAAATGTCTGGGGCCTCTAGTTGCTGTAGGTTTTACAAAACATAAGCGACAGCTCTGATTTTCCCCCTTGCTGATTAATGTGAATTCTTCACCAACTCTTTTCAGTGACAGGCATCCTACGACTACTTTCTACGGGACTTTCCTATAACAAAAATTTGTTCTAATTTGTGGAACCATTTTTTTTCAAAACTCTTTATATCAACTTGGTTTTTGTTTCTGGGTGGATGGCTGGCTGGCTGCGTGACAAAATGTTCGGACGGTTAATCGTCCCACTTCCCGTCAAGCCATCGAGCTGAAACTCGGTACATAGACTCAATGCCGATGATAAACACATCCTTTCAAATGTTTAGCCCCCACGCCAAGCCCCCCAAAATCAGTTTTTCCTGTTTTTTTCAAGGGGAAGATCAAATGAAATATTCTCAATAACCGCGCTAAATGAGATTCTTTTTGACAAGAATCGCAAGCGCGTTTGGCGTGTAATATTTTCTGTTGTTTTTGGCTTTTTTCTGAAATATTTGGCTGAATAAATCTGCGACGTAAAAGCGGGTGGTTCATCAGAATATTAATATAGTTCAGGGGCGTGAACAAATGTACAATTTTTTTTTTGCATCTCGGTTGTGGGGCACTAATTGGGATTCTTATCAAGTGCGCTTCTTGCATGCATTTTTGTCAAATATTTAGCCCCACCCCCCAATCGCTCGACTTTACATTTTGTAAAGGATTTTGTCGAGGAAAAAAAAATGTTTTTAAGGGTGGTTTAATTTTTTTTTTTACCTTGTTAGTGAAATTTAAATTTTTAAATAAAACCTTTCAACTTTTTTTTTTTTTTTTTAAATTGCTTCGTTCAAGTCTCAATAAGTTATTTATGCGGCATCTCATTAAAAAATTGCCATTTGGTGCATACATGTCACGTGGTCTGGTCGGATCGTTATCACGAACGATATCGAGGGCTTTGACCTCTCGCTTATGAGTGCTTCTAATTAGTGTCTGTGTATAGTCGACCCCCCCCCCCCTTTTTTTGTTGTTGATGTATACAGCCTAACCAATTGCTAATTGTTTGTGACACACAAGCCTGTCGCTAAAGTTTACAGACAGCTCTTGATTCCCGAATAGTCGCTAAAACGAATATCCACAATGCAAAATTTGTTTTAATGTACTACGCATATGTATTTTTATTGAAATTAACTTTTTTTTTTTCTCTCCCCGTAACTCGATAACTTCCAGCATGTAAAAAAAAAATAAAAAAAAATAAAAAAAATTTATTTTTACATTCGGGGCGTTATTCGGGCTGAGAAGTGAAAGACTGTGTTGTCATCGGTAACGAGTCTATGTGCCAAGTTTCAGCTCGATATGTTGACGAGAAGTGGGTCAATGACGCCGTCCGAAGATTTTGCAAACCAGCCACGAACAAAAGCGAAGTTAATACAAATTATTTTTAAAAAAAACAAAAAAAAAACAAAAAAAAAAACAAAAAAAACAAAAAAAAACCAAAAAAAAAAACAAAAAACATAAAAAAACAAAAAAAAAAACAAAAAAAAAACAAAAAAAAAAACAAAAAAAAACACAAAAAAAACCAAAAAAAACAAAAAAAAAAAACAAAAAAAAAACCAAGCATTTTTAACGAACGACCTCCAAAGAAAGGAAAACATGTTCGTAAAGCGAGAAACGCTTGTAGAGCGACATGACGTAATCCCGTATTTTTTTAATTATCAACTCTCAAAACCAAATAAATTCAATCTTCGAGAATACCTGGCATAAATGTAAGTATTCATCCGGAGGGGGGGTGGGGGGCAAAGTTTGTCGATACCTACAGATTTATAAGTAAACTTAAAAAAAAAAAAACTAATTGGTTGTATTCAGCTTTCAGTATCTGTTTCATATAATGGTATCCCCCTACCCATTTACCCCCCTCCTCTCCCCCCCCCCCATTTTTTCCCCCTCCAAACTGTATCAGGTCGTGTCTATGAAGCTCTGTATGGGTTCATTTGCTCGGACATTCCTTTGTGTTCTCACTTGTTTTAACCCGGTTTGTAAGTGCAGTTTGTTTTGAGATGTTGCCGGAGATTAGTACTTTAGTGCAGTAGGCAGCACTGACAGCCCTGGGGGGGGGGGGGGAACGGACATGCCTACTTACAACATCTTAGTGGCTCATGGGTTCTTAAGCCTTTACACCGCGTCATAGCAGTACCCATGGTTTTTTTTTTTTTGTGTGTGGTCTTTTGGGGACAACGCTTTGAAGACTGTAAGTGCCAGCCTGTTCTTTCTTCCGTGTATACTTTGGCTTAAAGACGACAAATGAGAGCGGAGCAATATTTCCGACGGAGCTTAATAGAACTGAAACATATCCCTCTGTAGATAAAGTTAAGTTATATTTGTAAAAATAAAATTGTTGACATCGTCTCTCGCATTTTGCGCATCCGATGCTGCGCTCTATTCATTTGTTATTTTCATCTCATCTACTCGTAAGCCTTTCATATGCAACCACGTCACGATTTTTGCTATTCCCGTGACTAGCAAGCTAAGTTTCAATTTTCGCATTTTCTTTTGTTATGGGTTGTTTGTCTGTCTGTCGAGGAAGGCTTTCTGCCGAAACGCGTTTTTCATTGTCCAGTATTTTCATCAAAGCTTTCACGCGTCCTGTTATTTTAAAATAAAACAACTATTTCCTACTTTTTTTAATTAGAACATTGGTATCACTGTGTCGTGAACAGTTGCCGACCACGTCATTTGAGAACCGTTAATCCACGAAGACGACCGCAGTGCTGTGGCTCTATGGGATGTCTTAAAAGTATCCATTGATCAGAGGAAACTGGATTACATCGCTTGATTAAATGAATAGACTGTCCGGGGTGGTGTGTGCAGAGATTAGAAGCAGCCCCGCAGGTAAAATATTCTGTTTGCGAAAGGCACACAAATGTACCGGTGGCTCATTAACGATCACGTGACCAGCTAAATCTGGCCGATTTGTAAACGATATTAAGAGTTGTTTATGTTAAAAATTATATAATATTGAGCTAACCGCGTGATAATATAAAAAAATATATTTAAAAATTAATTACCATGTAGAGGAAGTCAAATTTGTACTCTTGGTGGCACTGTGTGACATGGGCTTTAGGTGGATTATTTTGATAAAATTTCTTCATTTTATATATATATATATATATATATATATATATTCCAAATACATGTTTCCTACACCAACACACACACACCCAGACCAAGCCACCCACACCCACCCACCCACACAACACACACAAAACAGCAAACACACATACTGTGAAATAATGGGACGAAGCTAAAAGGCCACACAACGCCGGCACGTGCGAATGATGACACTTAGTTAGTTTTTTTGGTGGGTGAGGGTGGGGGTGGGGTGAGGGGCGAAAATAATTGCTATAAATAACAGAATCGAAGGATATAATGTTTCAGGCTCTATAAATGATGGATGTTGCTAATGACAGGACGAGTCACAGTCCCATTTCTGCGCATCAGTGGATTCTGCCGAGTGAAGAGTCAGTAGATAGTCCAACATAAAATTACACCCTATCAGTTTATATCAATTAAATTGCATCGTTTGCCCTGTTGTCCCAGTTCGTTCTCAGAGAGCTCTGGTTTGCTCTCATATGGCCCAGAAAGATCTCAGAGAGCTCTGGTTGCTCTCAGATGGCCCAGCTAGCTCTCAAAGAGAGCCCTGTTTGCTCTCAGATGGCCCAGATAGTTCTCAGAGAACTCTGGTTGCTCTCAGTTGGCCCTGAAAGATCTCAGAGAGCTCTGGTTGCTCTCAGGTGGCCCAGATATTTTTTTTCAAATGGCACAGGTCACTCTCAATCGGCTCAGATTGCTCTCAGTTGACTCGTATCGCTCTTAGATAGCCCTGGTTGCCTTCAGATTCCCCAGATAGCTCTCGGAGAACTCTGGTTTGCTCACAGGAACCCCGTTTAACTTCAAGCTAACTCATGACGTCGTGCGAAGATGGTTTACAATAGAAAAAAAAATTTTCTCGGCCTTTGTGTGACACCCGAGCCTCTTGTATACAATGGGATTTATGACGGACTACAGCTGAACTAACCAGCTAATATTTGAACGAGCGCATCTGATTTGCAGCTGGCTGTTGGGGGTCGAACATATGGGGGTCGCGCATATGGGGTCGCACATATTGGGTCACACGTATTAACTGGTTGATTTAAAACTTAAAGGCTGAAACATAAAAATGTTTCCCTTGAAAGTATGCCAAATTATAGGTACGGGGAGCAATTAGTTTTGATACAACGGTGTTAATATATTGCTATTTAATGGTTTTGCCAGTGATGCGCCAAAACTGAAGTTCTTTTTGAGTTTAAAAAAGTGATCTAATTTGACGTGATTCAGGAATGGGATGTTTTTTCCGTCAGCTTTCTCTTAATCATTAAGGTTGCTCAATGTCCAATACAACTAAATTCATTTCCGTTTATTTTCCCCATCTTGTTAGTGGTGTTTAATTATCATTAATTTACGACCACAATGGTATGAATAGAACACATTGGTAGGAATCAACCATATTGGTAGGAATCGACCATATTGGTAGGAATAGACCCCATTGGTAGGAATCGACTACATTGGTAGGAATCGACCACATTGGTAGGAATCGACCTTATTATTAGGAATCAACCACGTTGGTAGGAATCAACCACATTGGTAGGAATCGACCACGTTGGTAGGAATCGACCACATTGGTAGGAATCAACCACATGGGTAGGTATCGACCACGTTGGTATGAATCAACAACATTGGTAGGAATCGACCACATTGGTAGGAATCGATCACATTGGTAGGCACCTTATCTAATATATAATAATATAATATCTAATACTGCCATGTAAACATCGTAAGGTGTGTAAGGGTCTCGTCTACTGTGGAAACTGGTTTAGTCATGTACGGTAATTATTAACTTAATTCCTTTTTTTTTATGTTTATAAAATCGTGTTTGAAAATTTTATACATTTTACGATTGAATCATTCGTTATGTATTTTAAAATAATGTACTGAGTGATAAAATATGACCTCCACCCTCTTGTGAACCACCAGAGGTCTGAGCACCACAGGAGGAGAGCCGCTGCTTTCGATAAAATGCATGCAGCAATGGTCAGCATGACAATTCCACGAACCCTTTATACAATTTTACTTAGAACGTGTCCACTCTTGAAAGCCGATTAAATAAATACAGATTAAGAAGGGATTAACAGCAGAACTTAATGAGTGAAAACATCTGAGTCAGGGGCGTATTAACTGGAATTAATTGAGCTAGCTTGAAAGGGGGGGGGGGTCGGTCAGATGAACGTGTTTTTGGCGTGTCATAAATAATATATAGCAAAGGGGGCTAGGATTTTATGTCAGAGCTGAGTGTGTTTTTCTATTAAACTAAATGTAACAAAAAAAATGTCGGAGGTCACTCTTCGAAATGATTATTTCAGTGATTCTCAAAACTTTCCAATCCAGCACCCACTCAGCATATATGTAGTCCCTTAAGAATATAAACATGTCTTTAGACCCCCCACCAAACACACACCTCTCACACACACTTTACGTTATTGTGTGTTTTCCTTTTTGTGTTGGAACTGAGAACAAAATGTTGTCGTGGAGTGAAATTGCCTGCTGCCCTGATGTGTATCAAACCAGATAGAGTACTTCTATATTTTGAGGGCCCAGCCAACGAATGTCGGAGGAAAGACTGTCAACAGCACATTGGAGTGCTCCTCATGCTGCTGTTAAGACAGTGGAAGAAAAGTTTGATAAATGTGTGGCGGCGACTGAAGCTCTGTGTTTCCTCTTGAAAATGTGGATAAAAGAGTTGCATCGCAGTGTCTTTTACACGCTGTCTGTGATTTCATGTTTATCTGCTACATTTACCTTTGGGAGGATCTACTTCAGGAAGTTCATCTTACACAGCAGTATCTGCAGACTAAAGGCGTTACTCTTGACAAAGAGGTGAACAACCTAGAAGCCTTAAGATTGTTTCTGCACGAGAAGCAATTTCACTTTGGGGAACATGCTATTGAAAAGACTCTTTCAAAACCAGACCAGTATGGAATTTCGGTAGAGATAAAGTAAGATTTAAGAAGAGAATGACAGGAGAACAATTAATAGATGCTGGACTCTCTCTGTGAGAAGAACGGTAGGAAGGTGCTGGAGATTTTTTATCGCTTTCATTCTGATCAGATTATACTCGATTAAGGATGAAGCAGATAAGTTTTGGGGGTGTTCAACGCCAGAGTCTACTACCAGCAAGACAAGAAGAGTTATAAGTGTCCGTTCCAAAATTAACCTCTTTCTATGATGAGTTATCAGAAGATGATTTTTACAAGAAATACCCAGGCTTAGAAGACACCTAAAGGCAGCTGATTTGGTATTCACAAAACCATCGACTGCTTTGAAATTCATAGCTGAATGGGACTTCCTAGAATCTCTTCCGATACTCGTGCAAAGCCTTTTTAATGTTTCTTACGATATGTTTGTCTTTCGCTTCATGTGATTGGAGATTTTCAAAACTAAGGTTTATCAATAACTATTTACGATCCACCATGGGATAGTCTAGGCTTTCAGATCTGGTTCTGCTATCAATTGAAAGTGTTACGGTGAAGGATATTGATTTCGATAAAGTAAATGACATGTTTGCAGCCTTGAAGACAAACAGAGGAAAATGTTTAATAAAGTAAATTTAATATAAAAATAACCATAACTTAACGTTGTTACAGTTCTTAAAATACATTTACCTACTGATGTTCAAATAATGTCTTTTTGTTCTTGTCGTTGTTATACTGTGGACTTGTCATTGTTATACTGTGGACTTGTCATTGTTATACTGTGGACTTGTCATTGTTATACTGTGGACTTGTCATTGTTATACTGTGGACTTGTCATTGTTATACTGTGGACTTGTCATTGTTATACTGTGGACTTGTCATTGTTATACTGTGGACTTGTCATTGTTATATTGTGGACTTGTCATTGTTATACTGTGGACTTGTCATTGTTATACTGTGGACTTGTCATTGTTATACTGCGGACTTGTCATTGTTATACTGTGGACTTGTCATTGTTATACTGCGGACTTGTCATTGTTATACTGTGGACTTGTCATTGTTATATTGTGAACTTGTCATTGTCATACTGTGGACTTGTCATTATTATACTGTGGACTTGTCATTGTCATACTGTGGACTTGTCATTGTTATACTGCGGACTTGTCATTGTTATACTGTGGACTTGTCATTGTTATATTGTGAACTTGTCATTGTCATACTGTGGACTTGTCATTATTATACTGTGGACTTGTCATTGTCATACTGTGGACTTGTCATTGTTATATTGTGGACTTGTCATTGTTATACTGTGGACTTGTCATTGTTATACTGTGGACTTGTCATTGTTATACTGCGGACTTGTCATTGTTATACTGTGGACTTGTCATTGTTATATTGTGAACTTGTCATTGTCATACTGTGGACTTGTCATTATTATACTGTGGACTTGTCATTGTCATACTGTGGACTTGTCATTGTTATACTGTGGACTTGTCATTGTTATATTGTGAACTTGTCATACTGTGGACTTGTCATTTCTATACTGTGGACTTGTCATTGTTATACTGTGGACTTATCATTGTTATACTGTGGACTTGTCATTGTTATACTGTGGACTTGTCATTGTTATATTGTGAACTTGTCATACTGTGGACTTGTCATTGTTATACTGTGGACTTGTCATTGTTATACTGTGGACTTGTCATTGTTATACTGTGGACTTGTCATTGTTATATTGTGAACTTGTCATACTGTGGACTTGTCATTGTTATACTGTGGACTTGTCATTGTTATACTGCGGACTTGTCATTGTTATACTGTGGACTTGTCATTGTTATATTGTGAACTTGTCATTGTCATACTGTGGACTTGTCATTATTATACTGTGGACTTGTCATTGTCATACTGTGGACTTGTCATTGTTATACTGTGGACTTGTCATTGTTATATTGTGAACTTGTCATACTGTGGACTTGTCATTGTTATACTGTGGACTTGTCATTGTTATACTGTGGACTTGTCATTGTTATACTGTGGACTTGTCATTGTTATATTGTGAACTTGTCATACTGTGGACTTGTCATTGTTATACTGTGGACTTGTCATTATTATACTGTGGACTTGTCATTGTTATACTGTGGACTTGTCATTGTTATACTGCGGACTTGTCATTATTATACTGTGGACTTGTCATTGTTATACTGCGGACTTGTCATTGTTATACTGTGGACTTGTCATTATTATACTGTGGACTTGTCATTCTTATACTGTGGACTTGTCATTGTTATACTGTGGACTTGTCATTGTTATACTGTGGACTTGTCATTGTTATACTGTGGACTTGTCATTGTTATACTGTGGACTTGTCATTGTTATACTGTGGACTTGTCATTGTTATACTGTGGACTTGTCATTGTTATACTGTGGACTTGTCATTGTTATACTGTGGACTTGTCATTGTTATACTGTGGACTTGTCATTGTTATACTGTGGACTTGTCATTATTATACTGTGGACTTGTCATTGTTATACTGTGGACTTGTCATTGTTATACTGTGGACTTGTCATTGTTATACTGTGGACTTGTCATTATTATACTGTGGACTTGTCATTGTTATACTGTGGACTTGTCATTGTTATACTGTGGACTTGTCATTGTTATACTGTGGACTTGTCATTGTTATATTGTGGACTTGTCATTGTTATACTGTGGACTTGTCATTGTTATACTGCGGACTTGTCATTGTTATACTGTGAACATGTCATTGTTATACTGTGGACTTGTCATTGTTATACTGTGAACTTGTCATTGTTATACTGTGGACTTGTCATTGTTATACTGTGGACTTGTCATTGTTATATTGTGGACTTGTCATTGTTATACTGTGTACTTGTCATTATTATACTGTGGACTTGTCATTGTTATATTGTGGACTTGTCATTGTTATATTGTGGACTTGTCATATTATACTGTGAACTTGTCATTGTTATATTGTGGACTTGTCATTGTTATATTGTTGACTTGTCATTGTTATATTGTGGACTTGTCATTGTTATATTGTGGACTTGTCATTGTTATATTGTGGACTTGTCATTGTTATATTGTGGACTTGTCATTGTTATATTGTGGACTTGTCATTGTTATATTGTGAACTTGTCATTGTTATATTGTGGACTTGTCATTGTTATATTGTGGACTTGTCATTGTTATATTGTGGACTTGTCATTGTTATACTGTGAACTTGTCATTGTTATACTGTGGACTTGTCATTGTTATATTGTGGACTTGTCATTGTTATACTGTGGACTTGTCATTATTATACTGTGGACTTGTCATTGTTATATTGTGGACTTGTCATTGTTATATTGTGGACTTGTCATTATTATACTGTGGACTTGTCATTGTTATATTGTGGACTTGTCATTGTTATATTGTGGACTTGTCATTATTATACTGTGGACTTGTCATTGTTATATTGTGGACTTGTCATTGTTATATTGTGAACTTGTCATACTTTGGACTTGTCATTGTTATAATGTGAACTTGTCATTGTTATATTGTGGACTTGTCATTGTTATACTGTGGACTTGTCATTGTTATACTGTGGACTTGTCATTGTTATACTGTGGACTTGTCATTGTTATACTGTGGACTTGTCATTGTTATACTGTGAACTTGTCATTGTTATACTGTGGACTTGTCATTGTTATACTGTGGACTTGTCATTGTTATACTGTGGACTTGTCATTATTATACTGTGGACTTGTCATTGTTATACTGTGGACTTGTCATTATTATACTGTGGACTTGTCATTATTATACTGTGGACTTGTCATTGTTATACTGCGGACTTGTCATTATTATACTGTGGACTTGTCATTGTTATACTGTGGACTTGTCATTGTTATACTGCGGACTTGTCATTATTATACTGTGGACTTGTCATTGTTATACTGCGGACTTGTCATTATTATACTGTGGACTTGTCATTATTATACTGTGGACTTGTCATTGTTATACTGTGGACTTGTCATTGTTATACTGCGGACTTGTCATTGTTATACTGCGGACTTGTCATTGTTATACTGTGGACTTGTCATTGTTATACTGTGGACTTGTCATTGTTATACTGCGGACTTGTCATTGTTATACTGTGGACTTGTCATTGTTATTCTGTGGACTTGTCATTGTTATACTGTGGACTTGTCATTGTTATACTGTGGACTTGTCATTGTTATACTGTGGACTTGTCATTGTTATACTGTGGACTTGCCATTGTTATACTGTGGACTTGTCATTGTTATACTGTGGACTTGTCATTGTTATACTGTGGACTTGCCATTGTTATACTGTGGACTTGTCATTGTTATACTGTGGACTTGTCATTGTTATACTGTGGACTTGTCATTGTTATACTGTGGACTTGTCATTGTTATACTGTGGACTTGTCATTGTTATACTGTGGACTTGCCATTGTTATACTGTGGACTTGTCATTGTTATACTGCGGACTTGTCATTGTTATACTGTGGAATTGTCATTGTTATACTTCCGACTTATCATTATTATACTGTGAACTTGTCATTGTTATACTTCCGACTTATCATTATTATACTGTGAACTTGTCATTGTTATACATTGTTACAATGACATGAAGTAAAACAGAGAACGTAGACTACTGTGCAGCATCTAAACTTCGTCAATACGGGTGGCTAACCAATAAGCGAAAATGATTTTTTTTTAAAAAAAGAGTATAAAAATTCGTTTTCCGGCTCAACGTTATCTGAGTTTTTTTGCATGTCAGCTTCTGTTTCTAGGGGCGTCCGCTGCACGTGCCTTGTGTTCCCACACCCCCCTGTACGCCTCTGAGCGGGGATGGGGGTATAACAATTTAGGAACCGCTGAGGTTAGCTGAAATTTCAAAGCAACACCACGCAAACAAACAGATCCCCGAGGCTCATTTCTCTTAACTTTCATTTGCTTGCTTCATTAAACAAAACGTCGTGGAGGAAAATATCAATTAAAAGGTTGCAATTACGTCACGTAACGATTACAACTAAGCTTCCGGTAACTTATTTTTTTTAAATATTTTTGTTTGTTACGAACTTTGTGGACTCATCGAGCTAAAATTTTTTTAGAAATGTTAACATTGATAATGTAACAGTTTTAACATAAAGTTTTGCCCTAGACATGGGGAAAAGCTCGGGTTCGGTTTGGCAACCACTGCATGTCGGCGTGTTCGGTAATTTGAAATTACTTTGGGTTTATTTCAAGTAACATAAATATAGATTAAATGTATTGCACAATTTGAGGGTTGAAATTCACACACAATTAAACAACCCCTAAGGACAAAGTTTTACGTGTAAATCCGTTATAAAATGTAATATCGGGCAATAAAGGACGGGCTGAGAATCTGACAAAACATGCACACACACTTTATAAGAATCCAAATTAGTGTCCCACCCCCAATGCACACAAGTAACACACTTTATAAGAATCCAAATTAGTGTCCCTCCCCACCCCCCCCCCCCAATGCACACAAGGAACACACTTTATAAGAATCCAAATTAGTGTCCCACCCCCCAATGCACACAAGGAACACACTTTATAAGAATCCAAATTAGTGTCCCACCCCACCCCCCAAATGCACACAAGGAACACACTTTATAAGAATCCAAATTAGTGTCCCCCCCACCCCCCCCCAATGCACACAAGGAACACACTTTATAAGAATCCAAATTAGTGTCCCACCCCCCCCCCCAATGCACACAAGTAACACACTTTATAAGAATCCCAATTAGTGTCCCGCCCCCACCCCCAATGCACACAAGTAACACACTTTATAAGACTCCCAATTAAAGCCCCCCCCCCCAAAATGCACACAAGTAACACACTTTATAAGAATCCCAATTAGTTTCCCCCCTACCCCCCTCCCCCCCCCCAAAGATGACAACCGCACATTTTTTTCAGTCACTTAAACTATATTCTAGTGACCCACCCGCTTTTGCGCAGATTATATATTTCACCAACTATTTCAGAATAACAAACACAATATTGCGCACCAAACTAACTTGCGATACTTTAAAAAAAAAAAAAAAAAAAATCTCATTTAGCGCAGTTATCGGGAATTTTATTTCTTGAAATCAGTCTCATAATATTTCCTTCATCCTCTCCTTGAAAAACTGAAAAAAAACACCTCATTTTTGGTGGTTTGGGAGTTTGGTGCTGAAAATGAGAAAGAATGTTTTGTCTTCAGCAACGAGTCTATGCCTAGTTTCAGCTTGATAGGTTGACGGAAAGTGGGGTCGTTTAACTAGAATAAACTGTGCTGGGGTGTCGGGTGGAGGTAACTGGGCGGATCTTAGATGATTGATACAGCCGTCCGAACAATTTTTTCCAGCCAGCCACGAACAAAAAGCGAAGTTAATATAAAGGATTTTTTTAAAATGCATTTCTGTCGTAAGCAGTGATGTGTCACACTCGTAAGACAGTGTCGGTTCTAATAAGTTTGTGATAGAAATCTCGGGTTCGTTCGTACTCAGTGACGTTGAAGTTTCTGTCGTAAGCAGTGATGTGTCACACTCGTAAGACAGTGTCGGTTCTAATAAGTTTGTGATAGAAATCTCGGGTTCGTTCGTACTCAGTGACGTTGAAGTTTCTGTCGTAAGCAGTGATGTGTCACACTCGTAAGACAGTGTCGGTTCTAATAAGTTTGTGATAGAAATCTCGGGTTCGTTCGTACTCAGTGACGTTGAAGTTTCTGTCGTAAGCAGTGATGTGTCACACTCGTAAGACAGTGTCGGTTCTAATAAGTTTGTGATAGAAATCTCGGGTTCGTTCGTACTCAGTGACGTTGAAGTTTCTGTCGTAAGCAGTGATGTGTCACACTCGTAAGACAGTGTCGGTTCTAATAATTATGTGATAGAAATCTCGGGTTCGTTCGTACTCAGTGACGTTGAAGTAGGGTTCCGTTTCGGCGGGGTTCGGTTCGGGCTCGGTCGTCAGGAGGGTTCGAGTTCGGTACGTTGGGTTCGGGTTCCCATCGCTGCTTCCGTCAAGGACACACTCGATAGAATAACTCGATGAAAATAATTTAACGAACAACCTGTCGGACAATTAAGGTTTTACCGTCGTAAATTTGGCACCTACGCCTGGTCTTAAGGTCAATCGTCTTTCCTGACATTTATCCTTAACTCATGGACTCTACATAAAAGAATGCAAGGACTAAACAAAACAAATAAGTAGGAACCGATAATTTTTGTTTAAAAAGTGTTACGTAGGAGAGGGGGTGGTCAATGTCAGAACACCAGGTAAAGTAACACCAACATACCTCCAGCTGACTTTTGCTTAGTATATGTCTATTTAAAAATTATTTATTTTTTTTAAGCTCTGGAATTTATCTCAGTCCGGTGGATTTATTGAATAATCAAGGTACTGCCACCTGGAAAAGGATTATGGGTCAGCAAAATCGATTGCTTTAAAAGATAATGATTGATTTGTGACTATATTTTTGAAGGGTTCGATATTTAAGAAAAAATGGCGGGTCATTACTTTTGTTTGTGTTCTTTTCAAAAATAATAAAGTTCACACACTAAGTAATCCACTCTTAGGCTCACAACCACCCCTTGACGAAATAGTGCTTTTTTCTTCTTTTTTTTTTTTCGTATCTGAAAATCGACACAACCACCATTCATCAACATCGCATCGTTAACAAAATAAACGTATGTCCTCACGTTGCAGCAGACGATTCTCCATTATCCACCAACTTGACGACGTTAGTATCCACCGGCGACACTTTGTTTGTCGCTAAGGGTAAGCCCCCTTTCTCGGTGGTCTTGTGGCCCACTCCATGCTTGTGGGAAAACAGACCTGGTCAAAATGGAAAAAAAAAAGAGAAAAATGAAATGATTTAACAAAACACCTACTTCGCTTTTAGAAGTCTTCTTTAACCATTGCATACAGTGGCGTAGTGAGGGGGGGCAAGGGGGCATCATGCCCCGGGCGCTACTCACAAAGGGGCGCCAAATGGTATATTTTACCTATAATATTGTATGGTTTTCGAATGGGTGGGAGCGCTAAAAAGGTATTGTGCCCCGGGCGCGAGTTAAAGTCGCTACGCCACTGATTGCATACTTGACATTTTGAAAACTAACTGGACAGAAGCGGCCACAGAAACTGTTAGATTAGGCAGAAATCTCAGTATAAGTCCGAGCAAAGATTAAATCCTTTTAATAAATGTGTGCGACTCTGATGCTGCTCGAAGATGTTTCAGTCTCGTCGCTTGCACTTCTCTGGGGGGCCGCCCACGGTACTTACGTTTTCTTCTCGTTATGTCCTCTTGATTTTATTTACGGTGACAATAGAAAAATGGGGGGGGGGGGGGGAGGGGGGTCTTAAAAAAATCAACAACAAAAAAATAAATAAAAATAAATTAAAAAAACACGAAAACCCACAAAATGTGTTGTTATCTTGTGTGTAGAGAGGTTTTGTCGGACTGGGGAAACAAAATTGTGTGTGTGGGGTTTTATTTTAAATGTTGATCTAAAAATTATAAATATTTAACCGAAAAAGATTTATTCCCCAACTTATTTGAAGAGGCTTCTTATTATATTTGCCAACCTATCTTTTTTTTTTTTTTTTTACCCCATAAGTTCAATTAGAATTACTTCCAAGCAGGTGCCAAATTTTGAAAACATAACCTCGTGTAAACAAACACATCTCAATAATAGAATGTTAATTGTTAAATAAGGAGCAAAAAAAAAAAAAGAACACAATTCTTACGACGGCCACAACTTTGTTTGTGTTCGATTGTTCCTTTGTTGTTGCTTTAATATGCAATTACACGATATATAAAAATGAAAATAATTAATACCATTTACCTATCCATTCATGAAAACTGCCCATATCTCCTGGCGCAGGTGCTGGCGCAGGTGCTGTCACAAAGGTCTCGGCGGTAACAGGTTTATGAACATCATTGAGCACATCTGACGTGAAAGAAAACCATCCTTCGCTTGCATAGACGAATGAACCATCTTTCTGATGTTACCAGCATTCTTAAACAGTAATCAATTGTAAATATATTTTTTTTTTTAGAAACTGACAGTTGGGAGTATCGATGAATTTATAATCGAATCTTTTAAAAAATTGTAGATCGATATGTTCAATTTTATCACTCATTTACAGAATGAGTTCGAAATATTCATGTCATACGGAGTTAATTAGACGAATCCGGTGTTTGTTGTGTGTGTTTTGGCAGCGTACGGATTTGTCGTCCGGACATATTAGGTGATCAGGGACACATCGGCCGTGACAAGGGACTGAAGAAGCGAGGGGCGGGAGATAACGCTCTGATGTCGTCGAGAAATCGGGGGAGGGGGGGCGGGGTACAGAGGGGCGGGGTGGAGCACAGAGGGGTGGGGTAGAGCACAGCGGGTTCGGTGGTGTGGAGCACAGGGTTGGGTTTGGAGCACAGTGGGGTGGGCATGAAGCCACGGGGGGTTGGGGGCGGGTGGATGCTTCCCGGCAAGCACATCTTTCTGAATCCATTTCATTGACAAGAAAAAACGTATGTTATTTTTTTAAACAAAAATTAATCATCATCCACAAACTGACATCTTGAAAGGTATCTTAATGTTATTTTCCCCCCGTCAAACATTACAGCTAAATTCATTCTATTATATTTAAAAATGATAGTTGCTGTGTATTGCTCGTTAAGTTCTTTTTCACCATTCTCTGCTGCCTTATATCACTCGAATCATCACTGGCTTAATTTTTAGTGGACAATGTATCGACCCCTTTTTCCGACCCCGTGTCGTGCCTTGCTCTCAGCATAATTCGTGTCTGCGTGATTGCAACTTTTAATGTTTACAGTCTTGTGTCTCATTTTTTCAAAAAGTCATCTTCTTTTTTTTTTGATGGTGTCTTTCGAATATCGTTTTTTTCAGTCAGCCCTACCCCAGAGCAGTGACGTGGGTCCTTGGATATTTACGTAGTGATGAGGGAAAACAACTCTCAACTTTGGATGGGGCACACAGCCTGAAAGAAGCAGTGGACTTCCAAAAGTAACGCCTCGGCTCGCAACCCACCCACCCCCCTTTTTTTACGTTCCTTTTCTTTCACAATTTACAACAGTAAAATACGTATCTCATAGTCCTTGTTTTCAGAATTCTAACATTAAAATATGTCTGTTATATCCAAGGGGGCGGGGGGGGGGGGAGTGTCATTTCAGCTTTTTTCGAGGGTGGGGCAAAACCAAAACTTTGACAGCTTGTTAAGTGTTTTGTTACTGGAGGCGCAACAATTGCATAGCAATTTAAATAAAACCTGCAAATTTCGGGGGGGGGGGGCCTAATGCCCCACCCTGCCCTACCCAAATGGCATCCCTGGTTATATATCCCTTGGTACCTGTTTTCAGAATTCTAACATTAAAATATGCCTTCTCTCATAGTACCTGCTGGATTTGCTCTAAATCTCCCGCTAGCTCTCCACGTATCGCGAAATCGTTTCCTTATCACCGACTTACATATTTTCACCCGTTTTTCCTTTCTTTCGCGTTTCTCATCCTTGTATCGCATCTCCCCCCCCTCCCCATCACTCCTTCTCCCCACCCCAAAGCCCCCCCCCCCGTTTCTTTCCATCAAAGCATTACGACTAACCGCTGTCCATCGATATTGCAGAAATCGATTTCGTTCTATCCTCCTCACAAGAGCAGTATTGCCGGTGGCCGCTAGTGTCACTAGTGCCGCTATTGCTGGTGGCCGCCTGTGTTGCTATTGCTCATGGCCACTAGTGCCCGCACAGTTTAAACAGTAGAAGGTCGCTCGCTAAAACTTTGGGAATTTACTTTGTGAGACGAATGGTAGTAGGTGTAAGAATCCTAAAGTTTTTATGTAATTATTTATTGCCTGGGGGGTGTGTGTGCGAAATGATTTTTTTTTTCCTTTCTAAAACAGATTCGCGTCAAAACAAATATGCATGTTAATAAACATCCGTCCGAAAAGTAACGCAAAAAAAAAAAAAAAAAAAAAAAGAATATAGCTGCCGTGTTCACCACATTAAAAGAGCAATGGGGGAAAAAAGTATTGGTATAAATCAATGACATGATTTTGCATGCGCTTATATATCATTGAACATTACGATGCTGGCGTGGGCTTTGATCAATCCTAGTTTTGCATCCACACACACAAGTCATTCTCACAGTGAGTGAATGTAATAGTAGTGTATTGCCACAGGACCTACATTCTAAAGAAAACCTAATTATAAATGGATGAAAATAACTTTTCGTTCGTATAATATTTTGAAACAGTGTTTCTAAAATTATAAAATTAAACAACCCCTAAAAACAAAGTTTTTCGTATAAAGCCTTCATAGAATGTAAGATCGAGCAAAGGCGGTCGCGCTGAAAATTTGACAAAACATGCGTACACGTAACGCACTTTATAAGAATCCCAATTAGTGCCCCCACCCCTTTCCTTAAGGCTTGCAACTGCACATTTTTTTTCACGCCCCTGAACTATATTAATATTCTAATGACCCACCCGCTTTTACACCGAAGATTTATTTCCCCAAATTTCAGAAAGACAAATGAAAATATTACGCTCCAGGTGCAATTGTGATCATTTTTGTTAAAAAGAATCTCATTAAGCGCAGTTATTGGAAATTTTATTTCGTGGAATCAGCGTCATCATATTTGCTTCATCTTCTTCTTGAAAAATTGTGATTTTTGTGGAGCGGGTTGAGGGTGGGGCTGAAAATTAGAAAGAATGTGTTGTCATCGGCAACGAGTCTATGTGCCAAGTTTCAGGTCGATAGGTTGGCGGGAAGTGGGTCAATTAGCCGTCCGAAGATTTTGCCATTCAGCCAGCCACGAACAAAAGCGACGTTAATATAAAAATATTTAATTAACAGCAAATACTGTATTAATGTTACTTTTGTTCGTTGGTTTCTTTATTTTGAAGCAGCTATTAATAGTATGTCTAATCGAATGGCTCGTATAATAAAGATCTTTTAAAACCATGTTTGACCAAATTTGCGTCGTCTCTTCATTGTAGACGAGTATAAGAATGTTAAGTTAAGCTCATCTATATTCTAGTCAAAGTCTAGATTGAGTATACACACACTGGGTTTATACGCACACTGGGATGATACGCACACTGAGTTTATACATAATAATGACATTTATTTATCCGTCATTCTTATGATATTAAAAAGACCAACCAGACATTAGCAGTATATTTCACAAGAGTTTTCTCAACACGCCCTGTGTTGACCAATATTAAGAATTTCAGAAATTTGACCTGCTTCATTTAGTTTTCTGTTCGTTATTCAAATACTAGAAGATATCACCCGACGCTACCGGGGTAATAATGGAAGACATTTTGCGACACGTTCTACCTGTTTGTGCGAAGTCTCAACATGTAACAATCCAATTTTTACGTACATAATTGATTCAGGTTTTAGTTTTAATGTTTTGTATCCTTTTTTTCAATTTTTTTTTTCTTTTTTCAAATTTTAAAAAAGAACAATATTTCACGCCTTGAAATATATATATATGAAATTGTTCATCAGACTTTCCTTATTTTAAAAAAGGGAAATATCTATGTATAGACGTTTACGTTTCTAGCATCGCTTAGTTTTGAGAAATTGTTATATTCCATATAATAAAGGTCTTCAATCCCGGCCAGTTTTCACGACTTGAACAACAGCAAAAAAAAAAAAAAAAAAGTAAAATAAATAAATATTTTTAAAAAATTTTACACGCTCAAACGGTTTGAAATCAAGTATGCAGAGAGACTTTGTAGTTGTTGCATTTGTCTCAGCGTTGAAATAGTTCGCATCGTTTCTGGTTTTTAAAATATAAGTTACGAAACAATCAGTCCACGAGACTAGCAGTTCATGAGACAACCAGTCCACGAGACAACCAGTCCACGAGACAATCAGTCCACGAGACTAACAGTTCATGAGACAACCAGTCCATGAGACAGCCAGTCCATGAGACAACCAGTCCATGAGACAGCCAGTCCACGAGAAAAACAGTCCACGAGACAGCCATTCCACGAGAAAATCAGTCCATGAGACAACCAGTCCATGAGACAACCAGTCCATGAAACAACCAGTCCACGAGACTAACAGTTCAAGAACGGTGTAAGAACAAAACAGCACCAACTAAATTTATTTCATACAGCAATGGCTTGACGACTGTGGTTGAATGAAAGATAAATACGCACCTCGTTGCCTTCGGGTTAATCCAGCACTGCAGACACGACAACCAGGCAGGTTTTAGTTATATATATATATATATAAACAAGACATGACGACTTTCAGTTTTTGAAAAGATTTTAGCTACTTTATAATAGTGACGTTTTTAAAAAAAACAAAAAAACAACAACAAAAAAAAAAAAAAACAACAAAAAAAAAAAAACAACAACAAAAAAAAAAAAAAAAAAAAAAAAAAAAAAAAAAAAAGCTCTAACCTACTTTCCTGAAGGACTTACGGCCCTCATTAAACGTCTCAGCGGGCCGAAAAAGACCCGCGGGCCATATGTTTCCCACCCCCCATGGATTCGAGCAAAACAAATCAAGGAGTTCATAAGGAATACGTGATTCTCTACGAAGATACTTCTAGGCACCGTTCTGGATTTTTAAAAAAAAAAATATATTTTAAAAAAGCATTGGTTCACATACGGAAATGGTAGTCAAGCCAATAAATATCTAAAGAAAAATTCTTACAGCAAAATATAAACAGTAAAAACTAAATATTTGATGAGTGTATTTGTTAGCGACGGAGAGCCGTACTTGCCGCAAGAAAAATATCAAATATTTGATGAGTGTATTTGTTAGCGACGGAGAGCCGCACTTGCCGCAAGAAAAATATCAAATATTTGATGAGTGTATTTGTTAGCGACGGAGAGCCGTACTTGCCGCAAGAAAAATATCAAATATTTGATGAGTGTCTTTGTTAGCGACGAAGAGCCGTACTTGCCGCAAGAAAAGTATCAAATTCTGTGAATGAATAAACGTACAACTGGTGACATTTCTCGTTGTGGCCGGGCGACCACGAAAGGCGTCCCGATTACAGGTGTTCACAACACCTTATTGAACTCCAGAGTGTTTAAGACTAAACCCCCAAACTTGGGGGACAACTGTTAAGCACTGTCCTTCGCACATCAACACTCGAGGACGTTAACGCAGCGGTACAGATTATGTGTTGCGTGCGAGTAGAGAGTGATGGTGGCAGACAACCAAGAAAAAAAATTATGAGAGAAAGTATTCTATAAAATTACAATTATCTTATATGTAATAAGATAAAGGCACGCCCGGTCCGTTTTCACGCACCTGATCCACAAAGGACACGCTCAAACGGCGTGGAAACAATCACGCCAGGACACTTTGTCGTTGTGCATTTAGCGCGGCATGGAACTATTTCGCATCTTTCTGGCCTTTAAAATTTAAGCTGCGAGACCACCAGTAGCGGAGGGAATCCAACCCACTTTTAGAAGTTCGATTCGGGTTCTGTGGTCGGCAGGGTTCGTTTTGGGTTTCGGTCGCCAGGCAGGGTTCAATCGTTAGCAGGGTTCGCTTCAGCTTCGGTTGTCAGCAGTGTTCGGTTCGGCGCTTTCGGTAAATGTGAAATACATTCGGTTTTAATTTATATTATATAAATATATATCACATTTAAAGAAAAATAAACACAAAGGTTTATAAAGAATTTGGCACGAAAATTTTTTTTGTCTTTACGCCATCACATTGCCCGGGATTTATATAACAATAAACAAAAGGCATGTCGCTAAGATGTAATGAAAATAATAAACCATATATTTTTTTTTAATTGGGGTTTATGATTATGCTTATTGAAAGGACGATGAGAAATAGTTTATTATTAAATGTAAACCCTTTCAGCGGTCTCAGTCTAGAAGACACAATTTCTGTCTTGTCTTACCTCGTTTTTGACATATTACGGAGCATCGAGGTTGGTAAATTGTTTATCCTGTAGGCGGTGGCGTAGCTATAGGATTAGTGCCGCTTAGGGCGGGGCCAAGATATTGCAGCCCCCTTCTACGATGAAACCCTAAAGTTGGCCAGAAATTCACCCACCCCCCGCCCGGCCTTCCTACGCACCCTGCCTGTAGGATCATCATACTACCGCGGCAACTTGTCCCCTCTCCACCCACGCATATATCTGGCATCATCAAAGTGTTGTCAACTGTAAACAATTTGTTTGATTGATAAATAAATAGTCCTGTCGGTATCAAATTTTGTTTGTATTGAACGAGCTTCTGGCACTGGATTTAAAATAATTCGGCCACATATTGCTGTTTAATTTGTCACACAGTAATCAAGCCTGTGGGAGAAAGGCTGCTGGCCCGTGGTGGGAGGGTGTGTGTGTGTGTGAGGGGGGGGGGTTGAATAAGGGATGATTTAAAAAAAAGATAATCTACAAAATATCGGTTTCCAATTGGATTCTCTAGTTATAAGCATTTCTGGTTTCAGTAATGATGCGACACATTCGCAAACCATTGTCGGTTCTAATAAGTTTGCGATAGAACGTTCGGGTTGGTCCTTACTCAGTGACATTGAAGTCGGGTTCTGTCGTCAGCAGGGTTCAGTCGTTAGCAGGGTTCGAGTTCGGTGTGTTCGGTTCAGGTTCGGTTTTAGCTGATTTAAAAAAAAAAAAAATTTTTTACCCCTCATACTCATACTAGTTAGTATTTCAATAATTTTAGGAGGGGTATCCATCTATTTCACCTACCTATGATGTGGCCTCAGTGGCGTAGTGAGGGGGGAGCAAGGGGGGCATCATGCCCCGGGCGCTACTCACAAAGGGGCGCCAAATGGTATATTTTACTATATATTGTATGGTTTTCGAATAGAGGGGGGGGCTAAAAAGGTATTGGGGGCGCTAAAAAGGTTTTGTGCCCCGGGCGCGAGTTTAGCTCGCTACGCCCCTGTGTGGCCTGTGGGCGTCCTGGGTGTGAGGGGAATATATTAAGGGAGTGACGGCGGTTTGAAGGGGAAAGCCTGGGGCCTCTGGGTTATGAGTGGGGTTTAGGAGGGGATATGAGAAATATATTGGAAGACCGATGAATGGTGTAGTAGATGCTTGTTGAATATATTTGAAATATAGGGCCGAAATATTTAAGGTACTTTTTTTGTTTCCAATGACTAACTTTTAAAACAGCGCAAACTGGAATGGTATGGCCACGTGACAAGAAAACAAGGGCTCGCCAAAGAAATCATGCAGGGCACAACGAGAGGAGGGAGAAGAAGAGGAAGACAGGGGGGAAAAATGGGAAGATAACATCAAAGAGTGGACGGGACTAAAATTAGGGGATGGTGTGCTTAGTAGAGAAAACAGAGAGGAATGGACAAGAATAGTTTTCATGTCTACTATGGTGCCCCTACGTTCCAAGGACTAAGGGACATGATGATGATGATGATCTTTTAATCATATTTTTAAATATATATATTTATATATTTTATATGAGTTCATTAATAAGAAAATAAAAATGAAACTATTTAAAATTGGTAATACTATTTATGTTGATAAAGGTACACGACGATAGACATTTTTGAAAGACAGAAATAGACCAGGAAAGTAAAGTAATTTTGATGCATTTTTAAACGCTGATACCTCACATTCTAGGGTTTCTTCTTATGTGTGGGGTCGGGGTGTGGGGGCGGGCTCAAGGAACCTCCATAAATGGCTCAGTTTCACGCTACGCTGCTGATTCCCCCTCTGAAAGTTAAACGATGCTGCGGAGTGCCGTCCATGGCTTCACATGTAAATTGATATGGAATGGTTGGTTTTCAATTTATATTTTTTAAGTTCATTTTAATTTGTATGTACAGCGTGGTGAGCCCAGCCCTAGGCTGGGGTACCACGCTATAGTAAACTACCCATAATAATAATAATAATATATATAAATATATATTTAATAAATTAATGAAACATTTAGGGGCCCAGAGGGGGTGCCATGCTCAGGCTTCACCCGGGGCGCAACTTTTCCCTCGCTCGGCTAACATTTAAATTATCGTACCTGAAAAGTTAAGAATGAAAAAGAACCTACTCTCAAACGCCAATTGGTACGTTCATTAGAATTTATAGAAAAACACACGCACTATTCGCGTGCATTACGTTCTTTGTTAAAAGTGATGACGCTATAACTTTACCAATCTCCCATAGTTTAAACTTTTCTTCACTTGGAAGGATCATATTATAGTAATAGGACCAACTATGGTTTAAATTAGATTTGCTTTGCTATAACAATGTCCTAACAAAATGATATCTTTATTACTCAGGGTGTGCAATAAAAGCGCTGGTATGAAACGTCGAAGATGGCAAATATTTCTTTTGTTTTACAACAGGAAATATACTAAGAATGTGAGTATTTTTATCTTATTTTATAAATTAAAATTCGCAGTAAGAGGCGCAATTCAAATTTTGCCGCACTTAGTTTCGGGCCCTTGAATGCGTTCATTATGCACAATTTATCTTTCAAAAGTGAACTTTTTGCAGAGGTCGAAGTACATCCATTCTTTAAACTCTTTGAGACGGTTAACGATACAAATTAGTTGCCTAGTAATGTATTTATTGATATTTTGTCTTATTTTGTTTTTATTCGATATATATTGACATGTATTAATTCAATATTTAAGTTTCACCAATTCAAAAGAAATGTACAGTAATTTAATTGTTGCTAAGCGACCTTGACATTCATAATTTGATTTTTTTCATCAAGTAAGCTACGGCCTATCAGACTACGTTACTTGTTGAGAAACTGTACAATTGAACCCTTTCCGAGTGGTTCATGGTATATTAAAAGTGATTGGCTACTAAAATTGTGTAACGTTGCTATTTATAAGCCCAGTCGTTCATGAGATTTAAAAATGTAACTTACTTAACACATTTTATGATTTTATAAAAAGTTTTTGTAGCTACGAAATCAATTGCCAAACTCGCATTAAATTTTAAATATAAGTTGCGTCATTCGCTTCAATCATCATTGTCTCTGTCATAGTATCTAAGTATAGTCAACGAGTTTTGAAAAGAGAATTAACACTTTTTTTATTGGATCAGTCATTGAATTGTTGATTAGATTCAGCCTGCGTACCTGATTAATGTTTACAATATAATAATTTAACCTTTTTAATTTTTTAATTAGTTTGTTCAGGGCCATGCCCATGGAATAATAAAAATAGGAAGGGAATCTATTATCTGGACAAGTAGTAATAGTAATACAATAATAGTAAATAGTACGAGAAGTATTAATAATGTTTTATTAGTATTAGTATTAAATTAATTAAACAATTTTTGAAACAAATTCATTATTATAAATTTAACGTAAAATAGTTTAGGCAAGGTGCTAGGATATTGATAACAAGTCAAAACATTTTTTTACTTTGAACAATTTCTAAAATAATTTATTAGCAAACATAAAATTTATTTTTTATTTTAATTGTAAATGAAATTCTCCAAACAATAATATTAAAATAAAATCTAAGTAGATAATCAAAAAGTAAAAGTCGAAGTTTTAAGTATTAAGTAATATCCTTTACTTAACTCTAGATACAAAACTTACTTTGAAAGATAATTTTACGGCTAAATAGTTTGGACTCAAGTTTAAGTAATCCAGTTAGTGACTATCCATGAAAGAAGTTTATAATTTGTGTTACAAATTTGTGACAATTGTGGGTTCCAAAATTGGCCAAAATAGCATGACATCATATCATTAGCTATGGATGGCTCCTCAGGGATAAGACACAGAAATTCTTTTTAAAAATTTATGTGGATTATTTTGGCTAAATGGACTAAATCTAAAACATAATCTTAATTTCGTTAAGAAAACTAATCATTCTAGCAAACTGTTTTATTGATAAAAAGTACCGCCTTTATTTTTGTTAAAGTTTAAGTACAAAGTAATTTTTTTTTGTACAGATCAGAATTTAAAAATTGTATTTAAATAAGTTAAGTATGTTAAACTAGTCAAGTCAGTCCTTATTTAGTTTCTTATTCTCCTTTTCTTGCAGAGGCAGTCAACTTATTTTGGTGAGATTGCTTCTAAGTCAACAATTTTTGCTAAACTGATTGAGTTACAGTTACAAGTTGGTCTTCCAGAATGACAGAAAATAATCAAAACTGCTCTACTGACACAGGTTTATTTTTTCATTTGGTTTTATGTAATTTTACAATATTAGACCATGTATAATATAATTTTCAGATCATTTAAAAAATGTATGCCGCTTTTAAAATTTGTATCTACAATTTATTGTTGCTTTCAAGTTTGAATAAGATTGGAAATATAAATTAAACTTTAAAAAATTGCATTGCAGAAGGACTTATCCTCTCATCATTTGAGGTTCTTGAAGACAATATGGCACAAGCAAATAATGTAAGACAATTAAAACTAAAGAATACTTATGGCAACAGACTGGAGGACAATATTGTGACAAGAAGTGGTCATGTAAGGCACTAATTCATTTTTAATAAAAACTAGCATCTCATTGACTAGTATGAAAATAGTTGCTATGCTATACTGTATGAAAAATAAATTTTATTTTTATGTCTAAACCAACCTAGATTTTGTACAAATGCCCTATGGAACCTGAAAGCAAATGCTATATTTAAATACTTTAATAGTTTTTCCCCTTAGTAATAGGGTCAGAGCTCTTTGGAGAGCTACAACAAATTAATATAAGTGTAAGGGTTTTCACAGCTAGCAAAGGGTGGAAGGTGTTGAATATATATAATTCATTCAAATAGGAACAATCTTCAATCTATGAAATTTTCTACTTTAAAAGTTTGTCCAGAGCTGTTTGCCGGATGAAAACCACCACTCTAAACTTAGTCCTCATCCTTGTATTACTGAGGCAACAGATGGTGATGAGATGTTTGATGTCACTGACACTGATCAATTCCGTGGTGATGAGGCTGGAGATTCGCTAGATAATGATACTAATAATAACTCGCTTGATAGAGATGATGAAGGAGATGATGAAGAAGAGGAAGATGATGAAGATGATGATGAAGTGGAGGATGACGAAACAGGGGATATTGTGCGCCCAGATCAATTGCAGGTAAGCATTAAATTTTAATTTATTGAATTGATATCTTTTTAAAAATATTTATTCTAATAAACTTTCATTTTCAATTGTGAAATTGACTAAATTAAAAATTATATTCTCTCTTATGCTATGATAGTCATTTAAAATGCTTTTTCATTATTCTTAATTCATGTTAAATAAACAAAAATTACTTAATTTCATTAAGCAGGCTATATTGAAATTATGTTTGGTGACGATATAACTCTTATAGATGATAAAATTAAACTGATGTCAGAGTTTCATAAATATTTTAATTGGCAAAAAGTAATTTATAATTATCAAAATTACAAATAGTTTTTTTATATTTTATAGAACCTAGCGGTTGCCAGTCAAGATATTTCAGTGAGTTCTGATGTCAACCAAGGCGCTACATCCCCGAGTATGTCTGACCTGAGGGGACATCATCCCCAGCAGGATGCGTATGTTAACCACACAACCAGCATGACAGCTCACAGTTTCATGAACACTGGAAGGAGTAAGTGTTAGGAATGAGATGTTCTTAGCAATTAAAGTGAGCAGTAGGATATAACTTGTGAGCTCAAAAAAAAAAAAGGCCACTAACATGATTATATTTAAAGTTACCAAAGAAATAATTTTTTGCACCCAGTGGCATTTATCTACAATGTGTATTTTTTGCTAATTTTCTATGTGGTTTGGTTTTTGCACTGATGAGTAGATGAATTAATGTTATAAATGAATACATTCATAGAAAGAGAGTATAAGAAAAACCAAATAAATTCATGTAAAAAATAATAAACTTTAAGTATTTACCAGACAGAACGATTTAATATTTTGCCATTTTAATACAAACCAGTTAATATTCTTTTGAAGTAAGGCATGATTAAGGTTACATGTTAATTAAACCTTAATCATGCCTTACTTCAAAAGAATATTAACTGGTTTGTATTAAAATGGCAAAATATTAAATCGTTCTGTCTGGTAAATACTTAAAGTTTATTATTTTATTAAATGGCAAAAAAGAATCTACATGTTAATTAAGATTCTTTTTTTAAAAATAAAACCTATTATAAGATGCTCTCTTAAAGGACTTTCAGAACAAACCAACAGAAAAATATAAATTTATTAAAGTTATGTAAATGAAATCTAATTGAATGAGTACTTTTAAAAAAGCCTTCATTATGCAGTAGAGCATTTTCTAACATTATTCCTAAAAATAAACTTTTCCAAAAACTGATGTGTCACAACCTTTTAGCTGTTTGGCACTCTGAGACAAACACTCCTAATGGTGGAAGTAGATATTCTGGAGAGTGGCATCTCCCTCTAAACACAGCTAACAATGGTTTGCACAGAGAAGCAAGACAGCAGGACGTGTTCTCAGGATCTTCCTCTCCTGATGAAAGTCGGGATGGAGCAAGTGATGATCAGCACTGGAAATTTGTCCATGGGCATCCAGGCGATGAGCATGTAAGTTTTTTAAAGCCCACTACTTGCATAGTCACAGCATTACTCATTGAAGGGTCAGCAGATATAATTTTTTTTATCAATAGCAGCTACTCTGAAGTGAAATAACCAAAATGCATTACCCATCATTGTACAGAAAGATAAAAATATTGAATATCTTTACAAAAATTTAAAAATTTCATACTTCTGGATTCAGTTTTTCCAGAGTTTATAAGTTCTCAGGTTTCATTATAGATAGTCTAATATTTTTTGTTAAAATTAATATTTGTGGAATCTCTTAAATAAATGCTATCAAATATACAGTGTGGGCCACCCTGGTCATAAAAGACCAATTATTATCTTTCAAAAATTTTTTTTTCAAAGAATTCTTAGTTTTTTAAAGACTAATTAATTGAACGTTTCTTTCAAAAACAAAGTTTAAAAAATTGATTATATGATAATTTTGAATTATTACCAACATGAACATTTAGCCATAATATATTATATTATATTATGTCTAAATGTGTAAATAACTCAAAAGGAATTCTTGGTTATTGAACTTCTCTAATCAGTCTGACCATGAAATTTATTTTTTCAAAATGAGTTTATCTTATCTTTGATTATCTGATGTCAGACAAAATAAATTCTGCCAACATTATTAAGGAGTCTAATCAAATAAAATTCAATATTGTTTCATTTGGAAAGATAATTAATAGCCAAAATATGGTTCTGCAATGCTATTTAAATATTTTTTAAAAAGATTTACATCTCTTTACCTTATTCATTGCTATTTTTACTGATATTCAAATTTTATGATTATTACACAGATCACTAATGGGATTTGGTTTTTACTTTACGTTTCCTTTTTGACCTATATAAAATATAAAAAGAGCTTTTGATTCCACTGGTAGTAGTGAGATGTCTTTTAATATTTAAAAAAAATAAATATAGACTCACTGGGGAGCAGATCATGGACAGACAAAAGTTGTTGTTGGACCAGGTAGTGCAACTTGGGCTGCACCTAAAAGAGAACTAGATGAAGATCAGGCCCATGATTTACAGACCTTACATCCTCATGGAAGCTTGGAGCGACCTGGGCACTGGGGTCAGCACATCAGACCTTCTCAGCCTAATCTTCATGGTTGGCCTAAAGAAATTGGTAGGCATACACAAAAAGTTATGTCTGTAATTTAAAGATTTCAAGCTACATTAATTTTAATTACTGTTCCTTCAAGTTCAATGATATTTGATTGTCACTTCCAGAACACATTTCAGGGCTTAACCATTTAGAAATTGCTGTGCGTTCTTTAATCCCTGATAATAAAATTAAAATAACCTATACTTAATGCATATACAATTATGGCTGTTTTGGAACTATTTTGAAGTCTTTAAGTATTTAAGATCCTGAGCTACCCAAAATACATTTATTGATAATATCTTTAGCAGTACCAGCAGCATTATGAAGTTAACTTTTGATTTAATGCTTAAAATGCTCTTCTTAATGATTTTCTTATGTATAAACATTTTGACAGGAAATAATGCTAATTTAATAAAAGTCATTTAGCTCTGTTTTATCCACATTTTAATATATCCAGGTAATGTGTTTACTCCTGAGCCTGATCTGAACAATGTGAGGAATTTATTTGCCCTACAGCCAGCGCAGACAGCACTGAGCGCACCATCTGTTAATGCCACCTACACAGATCTAGCAACAGCAGGTGCTGGGGTAAGTAAACTGTAGATTCTATTTGATTATCTATTTATCTGTCAGTATAAACTAGAACGTGTCAGTAATATATTAGTATTTTGTAATAATACGTAAGCATATATTTATGCTACTTTCATTTTTATGTAAATTCTGTGCTTCCTGCCCATGTCGGTATCAAAATTTTTTAATGGAGCCCAACACGGTTGGACAGAAAGAAATGTAATTTGACACACCCTTTAAGAAATAGTTTATTTGTGGATTTTAAATGTAATAGATGACACCATTTCATTCAAAACACATTCCTATTAATATAAATTTAAACAATTCTAATGACTGACAAAAAACAAACAAACCAACAGCTTTAAACACTTTTGCTGCATTTCTGAACTGTAAGACTTGTATCTGCCTCAAAATGAATGTCCATAATTTGGGATCTATTTTAAACATTTTTACTTTAAATTATCATGGATTAGCAAAAAAGATTTGATTCAAAGATAGAAAATTAACTTGTAAATAAACATTATAAAGTTAAGAAATGGTAGTAGGTCAGAATCAATGCTTTCAGTTTTAAAAAAATTACCAAAACCAAATGCATAAAGAAAAAAGGTGGATTATTAAATAGTACTTTTTTTTCACAAAGACGTGGAACCTTGGTAGTCACCTGCCTGCAGGACCAGGTCTTAGTGCACTGCCCAGGCCCTTACTTCGTCATGACATGACTTGCCATAGAACAGGAACTCCTGGGTTGTACCATCAGACGCCAACTCAGGGCTACTCTGCTTTTCAAGGACAAGGGAGAGAAGACTGGCAAACACAAGGTAACAAACTGAAATGTTTTTTTAATGTTGTTTGCATTGCTTTATCAATGAAAAGATTATTTTTGGATAACATTTTGTTGGTCTACTTGTGCCTAACAACTGATAGTAATTAAAGTCAAAATTATTATTCGTTTATCAGCTCTAAGCCCTGGGCCATCTGGTCTTACTGCAGAAGTTCCAGCAGAGCACTTCAAAATTTCTGGTGTCCAGAGAGGCCAGGTCTGCAAATCAGCAATACTAACCAAACGGGGGAAAGGGAGGGGGGCAAGGGGAGGACTAACACTGTCAGCTTCCAATACCCAAAATCCAAGTCAAGTCAGGACAACTCTTGATCAGGTGATTGTACATAGTTTAAGAATATCTTACCTCTAGTTTTTAGTATTAAATACAATTTACAAGCTAAAGCTTTTAGTTTTAACATTTAAACACAAATTGTATGGACATACATTTCATTCTCATGTTCTTAGTGAACTGCAGTAAAGATTTAGTTTTGTTTAGGTCCGACAACAAACCCATCCCTACCAGATCAAAGAGCAGAAAAAGGTGGTGAGAGATGTGTATCCCGCTACGTCAGCCAATGTTCATACGCTCAAGGCATCCCACATTGTTTCATGGTAGGTGAATTAAAAAGTTTAATAATTCTGTATCTGAAACATCTCTATCAAATAATTTACATTAAAGCAAAGAAATATTAATAAAATATAAATGACAATGACTAAGTGGATTAAATTAAACTGAAAAATTATGTATGAAATTTAGGACCTAGCAAAATCAACCACTAGTTTATTTTATATGATTGAAGATCAGTTGAAAAAGTATAATCTCTGAAGCAATAGTTTAAGCAACAAAGAGAAAAAAAGGAGAAAAACTTGATGTGATGAACTCAACATTTGTATTCCTTGAAACACAATTTAAATACTTTACCTCTTTGTCATAGATAACAATTAAAAAATGAAATCTCAACAGGTACATAGATTATTTGATTCATGAGAATGAACATCTGACTCAAATCTCCAGAGCATTTTCCCTACCTGTCAACCTTTTCCATTCAGATGACTTTTACTTTATGGATAGCCTCAAGAAAAAAGTAAATGTTTTATGTGTGTCGGGTTGATTTGATTTATTTGTACAAAAGCAAAACACAGTTTACTGTGGACCTAAAATGAATATAAGGGAAGCCAATTATGAGTTACAATATTATTTGTGAGTTTTCTTTGAAATCTTCAAATATTGGGAATGACTGATAAAATTTTTAAGCTGTTATGGAACATGGTAACTGGAGTGTTAATTATTGCATTTTAACTTTTCTATATTCTGGTTAAAAGACCAACACAGAAATTATTTTTTTTTAAATTTGTTTTAGCTTAATTAAAACAACAGCCTGTAAACAGATTTAAATGTTGAAATTATTATGGAAATGTAATGATGGTAGCAAGACATACAGCAGCCGGGACAAAGGTTATTTAAAAAATATTTCTGTCCCACCAGTAATTTGCCAATAGGCTGCTTTGTATGCCAACCAGTGAGGAAATAAACAAAAGCTCATTAATATCTTCTGGCTAGTTGAAATGGAATAGTTTGATTAAATAGCAATAACAAATACGATAGAAGCATGAAGATAACCAAGTTACCAGTCATAGGTTAAGCATTTTGGGATCACTGCCATGAATCATAAAAGACCTAATTTTTCATCTGATTTTATCCAGGTACACTTTCCAAGCCTCAAGTTCTTGTCTTGGATGCAGCAGAATCTTCCAAGCATTAACGTCAATGCTATAGACTTCCACGAGGGGAGGCCGCCAGTGATGTCCACCTGGAACCAAGATTGGTTCTGGCAGAATAAATCCAGGCGAGACATCATCCATGATGTATTTTTCTACTTTCAACATCGTCGAGTTACCTGTGAGAATTAACAACATGCAGTACAATAATTCTGATGATCAGAAATGATGATGACAGTAGTAGTATTTTAATAATATGGCATAACACAAAAAGATAACGGTACTGACATTGGTCTTATGGAAATAGCAATTTAAGAGCTGCCGAAATCCTAAAATATTATAATACTCATTTTAAAGAAATCATAATCTCAAAGTACAGTGAATGCCTACTATCAAATAAAATAAAATAATTACTTGCTGGTAGGGGTTCGTTGCCATTTACGTTTGAAACTTAAATTGAAATGTATTACATTAGTTTTGCTAATGTCTGATGTGTTATACAATTGTTTCTTCACAAAAACATTTATCAGTAGAAATTAAATTTCTGATGTGAACTCAAAATTAACAGTTTTTCACTTGTTAAACATGCTGATAAGAACTATTCTTTTGTCAAACTTTTCATCTGTAAACCATGTGTAATGTCATAATGTGATACAAATGAATGTGCAATGCATAATTCAAAAAAAATTCTATGTACATATAACTATTAAAATTCAAAGCTTGCTTAAAATTCTGTAAAAAGCAAATTTGCGCTGTTAGCAAATAATATTGTGGGATGTGAAATTTATTGGTAATTCATGAAACCGCATTTTTTAAATATCTTATGTGAAATGTTTTGTTTCCATATCATATACTTAAGGCTAATAACCTTTATTTCCTTCATTTAAAAAAGTCTGTTTGTTTCATTTTAAATACAAATTATATTTCTTTCTTAAGTGATATAAAGCTCATTTACCTATTTCTCGTTTTCAAATTATGTAAATAACGGCTTAATTTTTTATTTCATTGACACCATGTTTTTAAAATAAGAATGTTTGTAAATGTATGAATATGAAACAAATATTTTTTTTAAAGTAGGAAAACCAATATACTTTTTAAATATTTAAGATGGAACACTGTGCATTTCATAACTATTTAAAAAACAATACGGTGTGCAGTTATAATGATCAAACATTGAAAAGACTTGTTTAAATTGTGTCACATCTGTTATTACATGCCATATTAAAACAAACGGATATGTAACATGAAACTTATGTTTAAAAAAATCCTTGTCAATGCATCATGTGAATACTTTAAAAGGAAACACCTAGTAACTAACTTATAACAAAAAATATTTTATAATATAATTAAGGTTATATAAGTTATTTTTTTATAAGAAAAATATGTTGAGAAATAAAGATTCTCAAAGAACAATTACATTCATGAATTTTGCGCAGCAACTTCATTCTATGTACAATATGTGATGATTATTACCTTTGCTTTAACAAATTTTATTTACTTTTTAAAAGTTATCCATTTCCTAATAATTAGGATTATTTATATAATAAATTATTCTGAAATGTTTGATAATCATTTTTGTTGCTCGTTTGAGCAATCAATAGATATTTAGTTTTAACTACATTCTTCTAATAGATGAAAATTTTCTTTTAACATTGTATTATGAAAATATTAAGAATTATAAGTGACATTGCCAGTTAGTATTGTTTTAATGAATATCCTGTTTTATTCAAATAATTATTATTTTAATCATAAAAAAATCTGTGCATTTTTAAAGGTAATTATGTGTCTACAATGATGTTTTTGTTTGTTTACACAACCTTCAAATGATTTTTTTTCAATAATCTCTATGGCTAAATTTTTAAGTTCAAGTTTGGAATTGTTTTGTTTTCTTTCCATGAGGTTATTATTGACAATAAAACTAACTTGCACTTGAGCTCTTCTACAATGAATTAGTTGTGTAAATATACAGAAATTTAGGTTAGCATTCAGAAACTTTGGACACAAAGGAGGAGACAAACAAAATGTTATTTATTAGAAATACAATTTAATATACAAGAATTGTGTTCAATAAAATATCACAGAATTTGTAGATAAATAAATATACTCTTATTTATAAAAGGGCATTTCCATTACAACCTAGAAGACTTGCATAAATATTTTTAAACAGTTTTTCTTTGGACTTGATTGACACACTCTTTGTCATTAATACATATTGCTGATTTTTGTGTATTTTATTGGCACAATAATAGTCATGCGCTATTTAAAATCCATAGGAGAGACATATCTATTCAAAGACACTTAGAAAAAGTTTGTATTTTCACTGTCTTGGTATTAGATTTTCTAATTTTGACATTTTTCTGATAATTGCCACTTAAATACAAAAAAAATGACCATTGTTGTCATTGAACTGTACACAAAACATCCAACTGAAGCAAGACTATTCAGTAGACTATTAGTTTAAACAAATGAACTACATTTGATTGTGGCCGGATATTCTTTAAATACCATCATAAATGTTCAGCACACATTTAAATTGAAATAACTTTTAAAATGATCTTGTTCATTTTATTTCTTATCATGAACTTATAAGTGATTACACCATACTATCAAACAATTATTGATGGCACCAAACAGCAAAATACATCTAACAATCTCTTTTTAATAAAGCACCAAATATAACAAAATCTTATTGTGAGGATTTAAAGCTAATCTGAAAGATACATACACTATCATGGAATAATACATATATGGACTAGTTTGCATTGCAAGCACCAGGAGCAGACAATTCAATTTCCCCACAATTTAAGATTTTCACCTTTTTATTTGAGAGAGACATGTTGAAAAAATAGAATATTGGAACATTTTATGTATGATGAGACAATTTTAAGTTATAATTATGATTAGGCCTACAGTTTTCTCTTTTTATCCAGACATGTGTTCCAAACATTTTGGCAACTGGGGCCACCACTCCCTTGACCTCCAACCCTCACTCTACAATGGGTCTCATAAAAAAAGAAATCCCCAAAAATTCACCCATACTGTAGATTGAATTGTTAAGGATTTTGTAAAATATACACAAAAATGTCAATGTTTATCCCTTTTTCAAAAATAATAACGTATATATATATATAATGCTTAGTCCAATCAGAGAAATAAATGGTTGGGCTGAAATTTTAAACACAAATGGTTTTAAGTTAAAGGTAAAATAGCCCTTCCAAAGAAACACTGGTAGAAATCCTATTTTTTCAGGGTACAAAAAAAAATGCAGACAAATATTATTAAACTTCAATAATAAAATAAAATAGAAAATTACTTACTTGGCTTAATAAATAAAAGGGTTAAATCCAAAGTTGATAGAAAGCTCCCTATTTCCTCAAGGTTTTTTTTATATTTCTAGCACAGGTCGCAAAAATTAATTAAATATACAATTAAAACTGTAATCCCATTTAATTTTTGGTTGGTAGCTGCTCAGTCTGTACATATTGGTAAATTAATTTTAAAAAAAGGAATGGGATACCAGGGTTAGAACAAGTGTAGTGATGCTCAGTGATTATTGTTAAGTTTGTGTCCAGATTTTCCAACAGGTGAGGAAATGGATACTGGAGACTGCCTGGACTGTAACAAAGGAACTGGTAACATTGACACTCTGATGTCACGTTGATTGTCCACAGGCACCTGCGACGCTTGACCAGGTTTATTTTGTTGTAGTTGCAGCAGTTTGGATCTTGTTGAAAGCGCCAGTTTTCGCCATGCTTTGAATATCTTTAAGTGTACAATGAAAGGTCAGTAATTACTGTTTAGAAATGCAAATTAGCAAAACATAATTAAAAACAGTAACTTTCTTTCTTTTTCTTTTTTAGATAAAGGACATGGTCAACAGGATTTAATATTAAAATTAAAAGCTCTAGAGTCTAGAGTCGTGCACAGAGATGGTAGTCATTATCATGAAATGTTTGCTCTATAAAGGCAACCAAGGATATACATTAGCCAGTTATTGAAAACTCGGCTGCCATGTCACTAATCATAGATTAATTATACTTATACTATACACTTATTTATTTTTAATTAATTCAATTAATTTTACATACATTCTATTCCCAAAGTCTTTTATTCAAAAATTGTGATGTTTTTTTTTTGGGAGAAAATCTAAAACTTCAAATAGCCCTCTTGCTAATTACAATCATGACATTAAGCCAATGGTCATTTAACAGCTCACTTACAGTGAAGACAACCCCATCAAAAGCAGTACATTTAGGGTCAGTTCACACAATCAAATTTTCCTTCAAGCATTTGGTGCAATTCGTGTATGAAGCCTTGTCACAACTTTCAAATTACTATTTGATCAAATTCTCCAAAAAAGAAACCACGCACAAAATAGTGCGTCCATACAACAATTTGACGCGAAATTTGATCACGTGAACTGGCGCTTAGGCTCATTTCTAACAGCTAAAATGTATTTAACTGTAATGGTTCAAATGTACCTGGCTGAGGGTTTGCTTTTCATATTGTTCAACTATTTTCTGTGTAGAGTATGCTTTGATATATTCTCTCCTCCATTTGGCCCACACTCTTTTCTGGACAAACTCTTGCTCCTTTTAGGTGAAAAAGTTTATAAAAATTTACCTTAAAAATGTATTCGTTGGTAAAAAAAATATTATTATATATATTATTACTATTAGCATCATCTTACTAAAATACATAGTACATATAAGAATGTCATAAGTTCGGTTAGGAAGTGGTCAGTGAGACAGCACAACTAAATAAATGAAAACTACTGCTTTTTGCTTTCAATATTGTTTGTACTGGTAACTTCTTCATGGGTGTGTTCCTAAAGATTGACAGTGGGCAAATATTATTACTGCAGTTGAACCATCGATATCTTTTGTGATAAGCTGAGTGCCAAAGTTATGTATATACTAGCAACACAAATGTTATACAAAGGCAGAATATTAGCGTTTACAAACCGATGAAATCAGAAGAAGGAAAAAAAATAATCCTAAGAGTCAAAAATCAAATTGTTTAGTTCAAATCAGCTGTCAAACTACTCCTTAATCATGATGATAAATGATTATGTTTTAAAAATAATTGTTTAATAAATTTTTAAAAAAAATATTTTCACCCACCAGAAAAATAGCTGTAACACAAAGATCCACTTTATTCTTCCACCTCTTGGCATATTTATTGCACAAACGCTGTGACCTTTTTTCAACCATATGATGTACTGAAACCTCCAGTTTCATAGCTGAAAATGCAGACTTACTGGAAGAAAAAAAATGAAAATTCATATTTATTTTTTTAATGGGAAAATTAATACTATTTTCAATAAACATGCAAAATAGATCTACTGAGTTCATATATGATTCATTAATCCATATTGTCTAAAGATGTCTGAGAGATTATCTCATGACTTGGTGGGGGTGACTTGAATCTTAGACTTGGAGTGAATGACTATCTTAGACTTGGAGTGAATGACTATCTTAGGCTTGGAGTGAATGGCTATCTTAGGCTTGGAGTGAGGTTGTGAATGACTATCTTAGACTTGGAGTGAATGACTATCTTAGACTTGGAGTGAATGACTATCTTAGACTTGGAGCTAATGGCTATCTTAGATTTGGAGTGAATGACTATCTTAGACTTGGAGTGAATGGCTATCTTAGGCTTGGAGTGAGGTTGTGAATGACTATCTACTGATGAGGTTGTGAATGACTATCTACTGGTGAGGTTGTGAATGACTATCTACTGGTGAGGTTTGTGAATGACTATCTACTGGTGAGGTTGTGAATGACTATCTACTGGTGAGGTTTGTGAATGACTATCTACTGGTGAGGTTTGTGAATGACTATCTACTGGTGAGGTTTGTGAATGACTATCTACTGGTGAGGTTGTGAATGACTATCTACTGGTGAGGTTTGTGAATGACTATCTACTGGTGAGGTTTGTGAATGACTATCTACTGGTGAGGTTTGTGAATGACTATCTACTGGTGAGGTTTGTGAATGACTATCTACTGGTGAGGTTTGTGAATGACTATCTACTGGTGAGGTTGTGAATGACTATCTACTGGTGAGGTTTGTGAATGACTATCTACTGGTGAGGTTTGTGAATGACTATCTACTGGTGAGGTTGTGAATGACTATCTACTGGTGAGGTTTGTGAATGACTATCTACTGGTGAGGTTGTGAATGACTATCTACTGGTGAGGTTTGTGACTGACTATCTACTGGTGAGGTTTGTGAATGACTATCTACTGGTGAGGTTGTGAATGACTATCTACTGGTGAGGTTGTGAATGACTATCTACTGGTGAGGTTTGTGAATGACTATCTACTGGTGAGGTTTGTGAATGACTATCTACTGGTGAGGTTGTGAATGACTATCTACTGGTGAGGTTTGTGAATGACTATCTACTGGTGAGGTTGTGAATGACTATCTACTGGTGAGGTTTGTGAATGACTATCTACTGGTGAGGTTTGTGAATGACTATCTACTGGTGAGGTTGTGAATGACTATCTACTGGTGAGGTTGTGAATGACTATCTACTGGTGAGGTTTGTGAATGACTATCTACTGGTGAGGTTTGTGAATGACTATCTACTGGTGAGGTTGTTCAAGACTAATGCAGGATTAATGTTTTCATTAATTAAAGATTTTTTCTCAAAAGAACCTACCACAAAGTTTTATTGTATAAACTGACAGCTTTCTCCCAGTTGTCCTTGTCCTGTTTTCTGTCCAGGCACTTTTTATAGACAAACCTGTGCCACTGCTTGACCACTCTGATGGTCAACATATGTTTGTAGCATCTGACCATGGGCAGAACATAAAACCAAAGTGTTTTAGTATAGTGTCACATTTTGTTACTAGCTTCTTTGAACTTATTATCTTTTATTCATAAATGGTATTGATGAAGATAACCTAGAAATCTCAAAATTCTTTTTTTAATTCTCTATGAAGACGTCTAAATATATGAGTTGCTTAGCAGTGCATTTCCTTTTTTATAACAAAATTTTAAATGAATATTTAAATTTTTCAGTTAACACAAAGTCATGGTGTATGCAGTAAACCATTCTAAGATTCTTGAAGCTATGCAGATCAATGTTATTCTCCCTTCTTTATTTGAAACCTACGGTCCCCCAATATAGTTAAAAGCTATTTTTAATTCTCAGAACCTGATTACAGCAAATGAAGAATCTTGAAAAATTTATATTAAACAATTATTTATGTTTAATCCAATGCATGGCTGATACCTTATAAATAAAACCAATTAACAGATGGCAATCACATACTAGGAGGGAGAAGAAGAGGAAGACAGAGAAAAAGATGGGAAGATAACATCAAAGAGAGGACGGGATGAAAACTAGGCGATGCTGTACGTAGTGCAGAAGACAGAGAGGAATGGAGAGGGATAGTTTTCATGTCATCTGTGGCGCCCCAACGGTCCAAGGACAAAGGGACATGATGATGATGATGAATCACATGCCCATACCTGACTGACACACGTTTGTTGATTCTTTCCTTCCACATGACAATAACGGCCCTCATGGTGGCAAGCTCCTTGTCCTTGACAATTCTCTCAGCCATATCGTGAAGACTGGTGCAGTACTCTGCTCGCCAGCGGATAGTCTGGAAGGCATTGTGCAGGATGCGGGTACAGACATTCCTTGCCATGAGGGCCTGAAGTTCTCTCAAGTGATGCAGTTTATGAGAATAATGACGCCATGCTCGGAAAACTCTGAAAATGTGTTTGCAACAGTTATGATACCTCGTTTCCAAATATTATTTGAAATGCTATTTTTTAACCTCAAATTGGTCAGACAAAATTAATTTAATTTGTAATCAATCTTTTTTTTAATAATTTTTTAAAATTACAAAATATTTAGAAAATCGTCACTTTTCGTTAAAAGATGGTGTCTCCTCTTACCGTATCTGCAACTTTAACTCCACATTTTGTTGTACTGACTGTTTAACTTTTGTCACTGCCACCCAGTACTGAAAATAGACGTGGAGACTACGTTCTTGAAGAGCTTTCTTTAAGGCTAAGCCTCTAATTCGTCTTTCTCTGTTTACTAGGAGAAAGAAATGAAAAAAAAAATTATTTTCTTTGCCATGAAATAGAGGAGTGATTAAAAAAAATTTGTATTTTGTAATCTACTCGGCCTGTGCATTCAGTTTGGTTTATAACTCTAAGAAAAACATAACTAAGAGCAAGTTATTTCAAATCAGTAAATAAAATCTCTTCTATAGAATAAATGTGTTAATGATATAAATAACGACACATTTAAAAGACTCTTCTTGAATCTCATTTTAAACAAGCTAGGAGCTTGTACAAATTAAATTTTAATGCATAAGTTCCATGGTAATAAAGCAGGCATCTAAGCAAAAAAATGCTTGCTCTTATCTTCGTAGCATCATTGTGTTTTATAACTGGCTCATTTTATTATAAGCTTTTTTAATTTACCTTTTTTTTAAATAGTTACCTGTTGAATTATAAACTTTTACAGTCTGATGATTATAAACTTTTACAGTCTTGATGATTATGATTATAAACTTTTACAGTCTAGATGATTATGATTATAAACTTTTACAGTCTGATGATTATAATTATAAACTTTTAGTCTAGATGATTATGATTATAAACTTTTACAGTCTGGATGATTATTATTATAAACTTTTACAGTCTAGATGATTATAATTATAAACTTTTACAGTTACAGTCTAGATGATTATGATTATAAATGTTTAAAGTCTAGATGATGATAAACTTTTACAGTCTAGATGATTATAAACCTTTACAGTATAGATGATTATGATTATAAGTGTTAACAGTCTAGATGATTATACACTTTTACAGTCTAGATGATTATGATTATAAACTTTTACAGTTGTCTAGGTAATTACGTTTTCAGCTTTTCGGCATCCCAAATAAACCCATTATGATGAAGGTTTCACTCAGCCAGTGTCCATTACCTCTAGCGAATACTCTCCACTCAGCCAGCATTGCATGCAGCAGGCGTGACACATAAAGTTTCCTTGCCCGGTTAGCCACAAGCTGAGTCTGCCATGACCTCAAACAAACTTTCAACACGTGCATATTTTTCTTGTTTGACCAGTCATCAAGTTGGTTGTACAGAAATTGGACGTGTGACAGTGAAGCTCTCCAGTGTTGGAAGCAGTGCTTTGCCTGAAAGATCAGACATATTTTATGGGTTTTATTTTATGGCTAAGATATTTTTTTTTAAACTTTTAAGGCAAAATAGATCAACTTATTCATAAATTCATTACATAAAAGACCAATGGAAGATAATGTTGTATTTTTTTAAAAAAAGGTATAATAACTCTCTCAGACTTTCTACTTTTGGGTAGTGGTGTTAGGAAACTCATTTTTTTGGCTCTTCTACTTATATTATATATGTTTTTAATGAACATGAGCATTTTATGTGACCACTTAAGCACATTTTTTTAAAGTGTTTTTTTAAATTACATTTATTCCTTGCACAAATTCGATTCCTTTTCATGTTACCTTTCTTTTTTCAAACAGAATTCTCAATATTTCACCCCGCCTCTTCTGAGCTTTCCTCCTCCAGATACCAGCAAAGTTCAGGGCTATCTGCTCAATGTGAACTCTCCTCTCCTCGGTCAGCCGCTGCCTTTTTTTGTAAGTCTCATGCCATTGAAAGAACAGTCGTTTGACCTAGTTACAAGAACATGCATAAAACAAGTAGAATTACAAAACTGTATGAGACATATCATGTGATAAAATGTGATTAAAAAATAAAACTGTTAATTTCCTGATTTAGAAGCTGTTAAAAATTTTTTTTGCGTAGTTAGTGTGAATGTCATACTTTAATTAGTTAAGCCACAATGTGACAATGATTGAGAGCCCTGTCATTCGATCACCACCTAAAAAATATTTTTACGCTCAGATGTGACATAGTATTTTAGAACTTCAAATGAGTTAGTTTTTCTGAGTTCAAATGCTGTTAACCAACCAGCAAGGTATAGGATTGAACTTGGAAGTGTAGAACCTTGTGTTTCTTGTTTATTATCTCTTTCACAGCATGTCGCCAATCACGGAAAATACTGGGGAGGAAAATATTATTGATTTAATAAATGTTATTATTCAGCAATCTCAAAACATTTGTTCGTAAATGTAAAAAATCTCATGGCTAGATGTTTGTGGAAAAAAAAAAGATTAAGAGCCCTATCATTAGATTACCACAAAACAAAATATTTTACGCTCAGATATGATGTAGAATTTTAGAACTCTGAATTGGTTAATTTTTCTGAGTGCAAATGCTATTAACCCACCAGCAAGGTATAGGATGGACATTGGGGAATCTGGGATTAATTATTAAAAACTTAAATTACTATGGTAACTATAATGCTATAATGATAACATAAACTGGAAAGACATACCCGATTAAAAAAAAAAAATATGTCAATATTTAAACTTAAAATCAAATAGATGGTGAATTCTAAAAACTAAAAATATGCAAAAATTATTCTTACAAAACAGTTTTCAATAACTGGGGCTGAAAACATTGGTTGTGGAACAAAACCCCACCCCATCCCCCTTTTACCAATCCCAGGGCTTATTGTTTATATGGTGATATAGAAATAAATAATTTTTCAAAAGAGTAGCTGGCATAAAATTTTTGAACACACCTGATCCAGAATGTAAATATACATGTTTGTAGGCCATATGTAATACCTGTAGAGAAGCTTGTGCATGGCATTGCTGCGCATGCTCTTTACTTTGACAGTGAGTGACTTCCAGAAGGTAAAAGAGCTTTGCAGGGCATGTGTTGATTGCTGCCGTTGAAAGACTTGCTGAAGAGAATGAAGCCTGTGACTAGCTGAAAGGAGAACATTGAAAGTTAACTCAAATAAAAGTTCTGCTCACGCATATTAAAATGAGAATGTAATCTTGTATCAATTGGAAAATGTTTAGATTTCCAAAGCTGTTTTTGAACATAATTTATAACAGCAATCTATTTTGCCTTTATTATAAAAAAAAAACTCAATAAATTACTTGTGAGTTGTGCAGTTTTTAAAAATCAATCCTAAATTTATCTACCATATTTAAAATATTACATGTCACAAGGAACACACATAGGCCTTTATTATGGCTTGTTATAATGGACTGTCAAATAGGAAGTAACAGGAAATATTTGGGGGGGTGGGGGGATTTAGAACATGACTCACTTTTGGCCCAGATTCCCCATTGCTGGAGTATGATTAGTAAATAATTGTTCCAAGCCTGCTGATAAAGTCTCTCAGTCTCTGTACTCTGTGCGAACCTCTGGCACCATTTCCTAAAAGCCTACAAACGAATGGCGGTGAAATTTTGAGGGGGAAAAAAAAAGTTTCTTTCCCTATGTATTATTTAACTTTGTCTATTTTAACTCCATTATATTTTTATTATAATAAAGAAATTGAAAGAAATACCCAGAAGCCCAATCTCTTATGAAGCTTGATATATTTTAATCTTTTGAATTCTTTGTTATTCCTTTTCAATTAAAGGTGTAGCCAGGGCCGGATTTACAGGCAGGCCGACTAGGCCGTGGCCTAGGGGCCCCGCGAAATAAGCGGCCCCAAACTTTGGAGTAGTATATAAAACATTTTTGAATTACATTAAAGTAGTAATATATTTTTGAATTTAAAAACTTAGCAATATTTTTTATTTTTCAAAATGGGGCCTAACATTTTTGTTGGCCTAGGCCCCTACAATTGTAAATCCGGCCCTGGGTGTAGCTACAAATTTTTGTCAAGATCAAATGAAGTAAATGTGCAAGACTTATCAAGCTTTCATTATGCGCAAGAGAGCAATGTAGATCTCAAATAACAAGAAATTTGATCTTACCAATTTAATTCGTCTTTGGCTGAGGAAGTCTTGAGATTTGAGGATAACAGCATGTTTCTCTCTGGCCCACTCTCTCCAAGCAGAGAAAACCCTAAAATATTTTGAGACCAGTATAAATTATGAATAATGTCGGAGGTGAAAGAAAGGATAACAGCAGGCAACTGTTCTTATTTCAGTATACAAAAGCTACTGGGAAGCAAAAACCTCTCAAGGGGAACAAAGAAGACAATATACACCACTATCATAAGACCTGTAGTAACTTACGCTAGTGAGACATTGTCCCTTACCAGAAAAGCAGAGAACCTGCTCAATACAAGGGAGAGGAAAATCCTCATGAAAATATATAGCCCTGTGATAGACAATGATGATTGGAGAATCCATACAAACTGTCACGAATTGTACATGTGTGTGACTCCATTGTCTAGGGGTATGATAATTTAACACACTGTCACTGTACACAAACACTGGACACAAGAGTCTAAGAGTTCTTTTTAGTTATTAGTTCTAATCTTTTATTTCGTTACTCTCTAATCTAATAAGTTCTCACTTTAGTAATGTGGATTCTGCTAACCAGCTCAGCCAGAGAACCGCACACACTACATGGATCACAACACTACTATTTACTACTACTAACACCAACTAACATGCTGGTCCACTGATCGGGTCAGCGTCCTATCCACTTGCTCTACTGCCCAACTGATCACCTGCACACTACTTACCACTACTACCCTACCGTACTCCCCACTTTGCCTTTCGTATCCCTATGCCTATAGTCTCATAAGTATTCAGGCACAACACAGACTCTCAGGGATTCTAACAACTTGACACAAACCAAGAGCTACACCAATTGTACAAAGACCCACCCATAGTCCCAACAATAAAAAAAAGGCAGACTGCACTGGCCAGGACATATTGAAAGGATACTGGATGGTAGAGCAGCAAAAGTGAAATGCAGGCAGAAATCTAGGGGCAGACGGCTCCCCGGTCGACCAAGACTGAGATGAATCAACGGTATAGAGAAGGATTTACACCAATTGGGGGTTCACGCATGGAGGCGGGAAAGCCATGGATCAATCCAAATGGAGGATGTGGTGGAGCAGGCCAGGGTCCTAAAGTATTTGGCTTTAACTAAATATCAGTTTGTTGTTGTGCAACGTTTGTTCTTATATTAGTTGGAAAATGAAAACTGCATGTGAGAAAGTGAACAGTATCTTTATTTTGTAAGTGGTTTAAATAAACATGAAAATCTTCATTAACCAATTCATTAACCAATTCATTAACCAATTCATTTATCGATTCATTAACCAATTCATTAACCGATTTACTAACAACCAATTCATTAACCAATTCATTAACCGATTCATTAACCTATTCATTAACCGATTCATTAACCGATTCATTTACTAATTCATTAACCGATTCATTAACCAATTCATTACCCTATTCATTAACCGATTCATTAACCGATTCATTAGCCAATTCATCAACCAATTCATTAACCGATTCATTAACCGATTCATTAACCAATTCATTAACCGATTCATCATTAACCAATTCATTAACCGATTCATTAACCAATTCATAAACCGATTCATTAACCAATTTATTAACCAATTCATTAACCAATTCATTAACCAATTCATCTCTATCTGGTGAGATGGAGTGAAGGGACCTATCTGGTGAGACTGAGTGAAGGACCTATCTGGTGAGACCGAGTGAAGGGACCTATCTGGTGAGACGGAGTGAAGAGACCTATCTGTTGAGATGGAGTGAAGGGAATGACCTGGAGAAACATTGAGGCGGCGGTGACAGATAACAAAAAAAATTAAGAGAGGACCTTTGTAGAAGAATGGCCCACTGGTTGCACTTTTGGATGTTGATGAAAACACATTTTCTTCATTGCACCAAAGCATGAACCTTGCTACATATTCAAACACAAGGCTAGTGTTATGAAAAAACAGTATCGATGAAGTTGAATAATTTATTTAATTATTTAGGCAAGATTTACACTTACAAAAAATTTACATTCAACTTATCTTACCACTTTAGCAGACTACCATGATAAACGTTTCTGATTTTAGCAACAGCCCTGTATTTCATTAGCCACAGAGAGAAGCAGAGAAGCAGTGTGCGCTGACTTAGTTTCTGTGTCATCAGGTTTTCCAGGGGACATAACTCAATTTCCCTTGGTGTCCTTGATACCCACAGATGGAGAATTTGCTTTTCGTGGCATAGTTCCTGGGTCTGTGAAGAAATTTTCATTGCATTAAGCTCACACGTCATCATTCATGATTATTTTAAGATATCATTTGAACAGCATTGTGTCTTAATACAAAATTATAGGGGTACTTTAACTGAACTTGGATATGTAAGTTATGACAAATTTCCCTCTAAGTAAATAACTACCACTTATGGGACTAGATTAAATAAAACAGATGAGACCTTATGGTGCCAGGCAGGAAAGTACTTGTGAAAAGCCACCATCATACAATGCTGATGTGCTCTCTGAGATAGCTGCTTCACACACTTTCTGTAATCTTTGTAACTCTGGAGGGCTTGAATACATCTAGTTAATATACATGTATTCTGAAATAAAGCATCGTAAGTGATCTGACTGCCCCAAATTGAAAATAAAATAAAATTTCTAATATTATTTTTGTTTTTAAACACACCAACCAGAGAACAGCAGCTAAAAAATCTGTGAATTTTTTATTATCTTGAACCATGAATCAAACAGAAGCTACGCAATGGGCATCGATATGAGCCTTATAAATAAGAATTAGACTTGTGCAACATATCATTAAATTGATCAACAAAGATTAGCACTAGAGAAGGAGAGAAGGCACCAATCAACTGCAACATTACAACATGCAGATACAAAAATTAACACTTCTCCTTATAGGCTAAACACCATGAAAATTGTTATACAGCCTGAATTTTTGTGAAATGGCCATCATTCAAATTTCACATAATTGGTGCTTGTTTGAATAAAATAAAATGTGTGTACATATGGGTGGCCGAGTGGTCTAAACTGAGCAAATCTCAAGTTGATGGTCTGGAGTTCAATCCCCACCAAAGCCCAGCCAAGCAAACACACCACCAGCAGCCCGGGTGGATGGGACTCGCTAACCTTGGACGGCAACTCATCTAAGAGAAGGAAACTCTGAATTCAAACCCGGCGATGGAGTCCCGATAGGCGGATAACATTGATACAATGAAACACTCCGGCAACTCCCGGGTGGATGGGACTCGTTAACCTTGGACGGCAACTCATCTAAGAGAAGGAAACTCTGAATTCAAACCCAGGAGATGGGGAGATGGAGTTCACATGCGCCCAACTGGCAGCAGTGATGCCTCTCGAACATCGAACCTTGTAACGCGCTTCGAGCCTTTGGGGATGAAGCGTGATTTCTCAAATAAACTTCATTATTATTATTATTATTATATATGGATATATATATATATATATTTTTTTTTTAAATCAAGGATTACTTATTAAATAATCCAAGGCTTGCTTAAAATAACTCCCAATCAAAATCCTACCCTGAACTTCTGTGCCTTGATCATGCTGTGGTAATGATTTTCCCATTCTTTAAAAGTAAGGGTGGTTATTGTTTTTGTGTGCAGAGCTGCCAGCTGGGCTGATGCTGCTTTGAGCTGTGCGCACCTTGCTGTCAGCTCTCTCCACTGTTCAAAAGCAACACATATTGGCCAGTGCATCAATCTAACTACAGCCTTTGTGACCATTTCCTGGGGGGGGAAAAAAAACATCCTTGTTAAGAAAGTTATCCTTGTATGCACATCTCCGTTGTTTTTATATTCTTAATGGAAACATTTGACTGTTTCACACTATTAGTGCCCAGCTTGATTTGATTAGGGTTCAGGTTAGATTTAGGGATATTTTTTTTAGAGGTTTATTTAGGGTTCAGGTTAGGCTTAGGGATACATTTAGGAAATATTTTCATTATTATTTAACGTTTTATTCTTAATTTTACGGTTCGCGGCAACCAAGATGGCGGCCGTGTGAGACATCACGGCGCTAATAGTGTGAAATTATCAAACATTTTTATTGGTACAAAGGGAAATAATTTCAACCCTAATACTTAAATGGTGTAAATCATATAAAAGGGTTATTACAATGACGTGTGCATGAATTTAAGAATAGTGAACAATTACAATGTCTATTTTAAAATCTGTGTTTATAAAATGAAAAAAGATGACAGAAAACATTTTAAAATGGTCATAGCATTTATTGTAAGTAGCAGGAAGAGTAGTTCAATGGTATAAAATCATAGATCTTACCTTTAACCTCAGACATTTTGCCTGATGGTCTTCAATGGATGCCATCAAGCCACCATTAATTAAATTATATCTGTCAATTTCTAAGTTCAGTTCTCCGTCTGACACCAATCTAAGAAAAAAAAAAAGTATGATAAAAATTCTTCTGGCATGAGAGAATCTCATGATTTGTTAACCATACACCTCAAATCTGTTGTGTTTATTTTTACATCCTCAACCAAAATTTAAAAAAAAACAAAAAAAAACAACAACAAAACACACACAAAAACTGTATTAGAAAATGTTAGATTAAAGGAGATCAAGAATTTATTATCCTCAATAAAAGTCAGTTTAACACTGCAAAAAATGTTTCTACAGATGATTGTATTGTTATTTTTGTAAATCCAGAAAATATAAATAAAAGCTCTTTAACTAAAAATCCTAAAGCAAAAAGATGTGATTCTTTGACTCGGTGTTGTAAATGGCTCTAACTTTGAAAATTACCTGTCATTATCTACAACAATACTGGGAGTTGAATAATTGCCTGTCAGACCTTTGTCAGAATTGTCATGTTCATTTCCTGCATAAAAAAGGAGTAAATGAAAAATATAAATTTATGGAATGATATTTTATAGCGTGGTTTTTAGGTTACTATTTCTACAGGGATCAGTCCCTATCTTCTTTACATATGAAATAGCCCATTAAAAAAAATTCCTAGAGTATGAAGTGAAACCATCTACATAACTGTCTTTTGAAAACAGCTCTAGATATATGAATCCAACCATTTTGATTGCCAGTTTGCATAAATTGGTGTACAATTTTTAAAATTCTATTACTGAGAATGAATCACGTAAAATATTAGACAAGACAGGGGTCGCCTAAAAGACCATCGGAAAATACATATACTCTACAGTTATGAAGTAGCAATGAAAATAATTTTGTGTGTAGGGGTCGCCACACTATGAGGAACTCTATTAAAGGGTCGCGGCATTAGGAAGGTTGAGAACCACTGGTTTAGAACAACTGGTTCACTGGACACCCAGTATTTTTTTTACATCCAGTTCAGCTGAACTCATGCATAGCAGCTGATACCAGCACCAGTACTGAGTGCATGCTGATCACTGATGCAAAAATCTATTACAGATGGCAAAAAGAAAAAATCTGGACATGGCAATGAAGTCGATCAATGACTCACCGTTGTGTTCTGTATAAAAAGATCTATGAGATCCGCAATCCTGTGTGTTAGCATTGACCAGTCCAATTCTTTCTGAGAAAATCTGGACAGCATCTGAGACAGCATGATCTGTGACTTCACGCCAGGCAGAGAAAATGGTTGCCAAAAATCTGTAATTCTGTGTTTTGATGTAAGCCCTGTGCATATTGTCTTCTCAATTAGAATACTATGAGATAATTTCATTTAATACATCTAATGAGCAAATTAAAATTAATTGGACCGAATTTAATAATAGTTTATTTGATCTAGGTATAAAGATTAAATATTGGAGCAAGGTGAGTCCATTGAAATTTAAATTGTTATTCACACTGTTTTTTTTTTTAAAAATAATCCTCTGCTCAAAAAAATAATTAATTTAGACCCCAATTCCCGTTAAGCAACTATTTTATTATGATCCTGCTGCAAATCTGGTTCTCTAGTCAAAGTCAAGAACATTATAGTTATATGGCATCCAGCCCAGATTTTTTTTTATTGTGAGGGGATACAATATGTAATGAAGACATTGAATCAAACAAATCATGATTTGTCCATGACATTTCCTGGGTACTCAATAAGTGTGCAGGGCTTTGGATAAATTGTAATGAAGACATTGAATCAAACAAATCATGATTTGTCTATGACATTTCCTGGGTACTCAATATGTGTGCAGGGCTTTGGATAAATTGTAATGAAGACATTGAATCAAACAAATCATGATTTGTCCATGACATTTCCTGGGTACTCAGTAAGTGTGCAGGGCTTTGGATAAATGTTAACGTTATAACCACTACCTTACAAACATCAGAAGAAAAAAAATAATTTTTGTTTTATTTTTATTTACAAGCTGAAAACTTTGACCTGGGCTTCCTTCAATATTTACTCAAATTTAATCAGTGCTAAGATCAATATTTACACAGAATTATTTCTCTGACGTCCAGTTCATAATTTCAAGTATTAATAGTTATATTTAAATTATATTTGTGAAAAAAAAAGGCTTTGCAACAAAAAGAACAACATAAAGAGCCAAATCTAATCAGGAATCAATATTCTCCTGCGAGAAATGCAGTCAAGATTGCCTTTCCAGGATTGGCCTAGTTAGCCACTTGTTGAAGTGTGGGCCTACATTGCTACTCCATGGTCTCGCAAAGACTGAAGGATGCCATATATGTATTTAAATTATAACATATACTTAAAAATGACAGCAATATGTAACTACCGTGCTATAAGTGTTGAGTGAAGCTGTCTCCTCCAGGTAGTGAAAAATCTGACCAGCTCAGACCCATTATGCCTGTCGAGAAGCTTTTCAACACTCTGATCTAACCAAGATTTTTGGCTCTGGGCATTCTCTCTCCACTGGGCAAAGCTCCACTTTTTCAACTGCATGTTATTTTCCTGCAGTAAAAGATGTTTTTTTTGGGTTTGAATTATAATTTTAACACAATAATCTATAATTTCCTTTTGAACAAAAGAGGATATTGTTTTCCTTTGTATCAATAGGTCTAAAAATGGATACCGTTTTATAAATCAATTTATATATTTATAATAGCAAATCTCTAACAGTGCCCAATAAAAACAAATTAAAATTGTCAGTTAAGTGATATTCCTTTTGCTATCCACCCCACATCACTCCCCTCCCCATATATTTCCCATATATTTCCCAGGAATACAATACCTGTACAACAAATGAATGCTTGCTACACTTAAAGGGAGTAAAGGTGCAATGAATAAGCTTTTTTAAGTCTAAGCGATATAATTTTGTTTGGGAACTGCCAATGTCCCTTCCAAGTGCAACCTTAATACTTGTAATTTTATTGTTCAGACATGTAAAAAAAAATTACTTAAATGCATAAAACTTTGTAAATTTGTTTAAAGTTTTATTTGTTTATCCGTATCTTAAATCTGTTATAACTTTACAAACTTTAGTTGCCTGAGGTGGCTTTATCTTAATCTTTCTTTCCGTGATGTCTCTTGCTATTTAAAAATGCCCTTTATTGACTGGCATGTTAAAGTTTTATTTGTTTATCCGTATCTTAAATCTGTTATAACTTTACAAACTTTAGTTGCCTGAGGTGGCTTTATCTTAATCTTTCTTTCCGTGATGTCTCTCGCTATTTAAAAATGCCCTTTATTGACTGGCATGTTAAAGTTTTATTTGTTTATCCGTATCTTAACTCTGTTATAGCATTACAAACTTAATGTTAATTGACTGAGGTGGCTTTATTCTAATCTTTCTTTCCGTGATGTCTCTCGCTATTTAAAAATGACCTTTATTGACTGGCATGACACTGACCCGTTCTTCTTCCATCCTCACTCTGTGTGTATATAAACTGGTGGCTCGATTCTTCCAGTTAAAGAACATTGTGTTTAGGAGATGATTATTCCTGAAATCTCTGCCTGCCCTTTTTCTCATGATGACAAACTCCCAACCTTCCAAAAGGGCCAAGAGTAATCCTTGTGAGATTCTGTTTCCAACGTCTTTGGCAATTTGGCAAACTTTGAGCTGACGTCTGGGGAAATAAGGGAATGTGCCACATTCAAATAAAATAAACTTTGTATTCTGAGATCTCAACTTCAACATTTAATTTAAAAATCAGAATTTTTTATTCAAATATATTTATTTATAAACATTCATTAAAATAACAGGTGAGTTCACACATGACTTGCATAATGTTAACATTTGCATTATTCAAGACAATTTAAATTAGTAAACAATCAGAAGATATTAATGTAACATTTAATGGAAACTATGATATTGCCTAGTAGGACCACCTTAATGGAGGCATTGTGTCAAAGGTCACAAGAGCTAATAATGTTAATGGAATTAAATTATTTAATTTCTCTAAACAACTATACAAGTGCATTAGACCAATTTTAATGCTTAGCAATCAAAGCAGGCTGACTAAAATTTAAAAAAATAGCTTACTTCCAGGAAACAAATATTTTCTGTAGAATTTTCTGTTGAAAAGCTGCTTTGTTCTGTTTACATTTCTTTTTGTGCATAACAAAACTTTGCCAGGATGCAAAAACTCTGTGGAAATATTTCATGATAATATTCAATAACAAAACAAAACTTGGCAGCCCAAAATTTATATAGAAAAATCTTTAAGATAAATGCGTTGATGGTATAGAAACTAATGATACATATTAATTTTCTCTTAAAAATTGACCTGAAATATTTTACTTTTTTACTTTCTTAAGGAGCTTTTAAAAAAAAAATGACATAATTTAAATAATCATGTTTATCTTAATGAGACTGTCAACATTTAAACAAAAAAATTTTTAAACAACAAATGTATTGATCAAAACTTTATAAACTAATAATATTTAAAGTGTTTTTAAAAAATAATGTATCTGTGTTATTTACATATTGACATTGAATATTTGACATATCTAAAACTTATGGATTGATTTCATATACCAGTCAAAACAATTTGATTTCCAAACAAAATTAATAAAACGTGAACTTACTCTGACAAGCTTTCCTTTTCTCTTCTTTGCACAATGGGTTTGATTTTGAGGAGTCTCTTGGTCTCCATCAGCCAATACACAAATTTTCTTCTGAGATCCTGCTGCTCCAGGCTTTTCCTATTCTCTTCGGCCTTCTCATTTTCTTTGTGCTGCCTAAAGAGTGAGCTCAGCCACACGCTAAAATAAACTGAAATAAATTTAGTCTTGATTAAATCATATTTTTCGAATGAACATAATAAGTTAAAAATGTTTAGGAGTTAAATAATAGTTGAAAAACTTGAAAAGATTTCCAGTAGTAGCTTTGATTGATTTTGCCAGTGTAATAAGTGTTTATTTATAAATTAAAATTTTTTTTGCCAAACTGACACTGCAAAAGAAGAGATTAAATTTTTTATTTATTCCATAGAGAATATATTATATATATCACTATAATTAATGTTGGACTAAAAATTTCCCTGCACTATATAGATCAATATGGGGCAACTCTCTGTCTTAGACAATTAATTACGTATTTAATATTACCAGGCTCTTTTTAATTTTACATCAGTTGAGAGTCTGTGGGGGGCAATGGTTATGTTAAACATGTCCTTTAAATTGCGTCTGTTAAAAATATTTAAATTGAAAGATCTATATAGTGGAAGAGATGTTAACATACTTAGACCTACATGCACCCATTTCCAAACTCTTTTATTAATTTTTTATGTCAATGTTTCTGGATCCACCACTAAAATCAATTACATTTTGCAACATAGACAGGAAGTTCCAGGATTTTATGAACATAAAAAGAAGCTCTAATTAACAGAACTGTGGGTATAGCAATGCCATTTAAATCAAACTGATTCAATCTTAATACTAAATCCATCTGGTGTTAGCAGGGGCATCTACACAGGGGGATAAGGAAACAGCTGCCTTGAACCTGAGTTAGGGGTGAGGGATACCACCTGCCGGGTTTTGAATTTCTACAAGTAACCAAATAAATACGGGAAAAAAAAATGAGCATTAAAAAAAAATTATGGCTTCTTGGATTGAACCCTAAACCAAAAGTTTAGACAAACCTCACAGTCATCATTACACCAATTGAAGCTTTAATTTTTTAGAAAAAATACTAAACAAATAATTATAAGCTACTAAATTTAAGTTTTTGAACTCTTTCTGGATTTGATAATTGGATTTGCTGAAAAATGTAAAGAATTATTGAGATTTTAACAAAATTGTAATGAAGTAATTGTTTGTTATCAATATTATTCCATATCTTTATTGAATAGTCACCAATGACAATGTCTAACACTTTTTAAACTTTAATTTTTTGTTTTACTAATAGTAATATTTACAGTGAACTCTCAAATTAAATACCATGCAGAATTGAACTAGGTCCTGGGGAAAAAAAAAGGAAGGGGGGGGGGGGTGGAGGAGTTTGGCTTTCAACACAGGGTGGGTGGGGGATAGATGCCCATGGGTGATATTACTATTACCTCTACACAATCGATGCTCTCTTTGTGGCTGTGTGTTTTCAAAAAGTCTGGCCAAAGACCTCTTGTGGCAAATTTCTCTCCAACGTGCTGCACAATTCCTGTATATTAGAGAAAACATTGTATTGTCTTTATTCACATAATACAAAAAAGTCATTCTGCACAGATAAATCAGTTGATAAATGTTCTATTTCTCAGCCTTTTTTCCTTGATTTATCAGCATATTGGCCTTTGTATTTCAAAAAGATGATACCCATATGTTAAATGTATATGAATATAGGGTTAGTGCCACCAGAGGCGAGCCAAGAGTTTTATCCCCCCCCCTCCCACGCTCTTGACTTTGCCGAATACAAAAACTCGGCACTTGGCTGAAAACGATCCCCCTCCATATAAAGAACAAAAGTGTTGTCAAAGGCGGACCAACCCTCTCCACATCTCCATTCCTAAGCCACTGAATGTAGTGTTTTCATTTATTTAAATCTTTGTTGTTTTTATGTGATTTCAAAGTATTAATAGCAGAACAGAGATGTGCAAGTCTTGTATAGGCGTGCCATGTTTTTTTTTCTATTTTCTTTTACTTACAAATACTGCCGGCATCAGCCTTTTCAAAGAACAATGCTAATACATTATTTACATGACATAATAAGTACTCGGCATCTGTCGATTAATGGGTAATCGTGTATCGGGCAATTGACCTTATCACTACAACCTCATTTTTATTTCAACTTTAAACTCTGTATTTAAGAACAATCCTGGATGGCTAATTCAGACTATTTGTGCCATTAGGGATACATTTAGGGCTCATGTTAGGTTTACATTTAGGGTTCAGGTTAGGTTTAGTGACAGTGAATTATAAAGGTTCACGGTCGTGGCAACTAAAATGGCAGCCGTGTGATATGCCATGGCACCAATTGTCTGAATTAACCTTCTGGATAATGTTATTATTATTATTATTATTTGTTAAATAAATATTTTAAATTAAGTTTTACAGGTTTTCAGATCACCTTACCTCGCACAATTTTCTGATATAATCCTCTTGACATTCTCTGCTTCCTGTCTCAGCTGGAATGAACTCTTCCATTTGTAGAAACAGGACAATATTGTTCTATGCTGAGTAGCATTTATATGCGTGGTTGCAGTTTTTCTATTGAGGTGAAAATAATTAAATAACAAATTTATCTGTTTTGAAAATATATAGGCTTTTAGTAATTCTGAATAAAAATAAACTCTTTCTGATCAACAATTAAAACGAAAAATATAAATTTAAAAAAACAACAACAGACGTCCACGAGTCCTACTGTAAACTAGTTGCACTGCATTCACACACTTAGTGAATGATAATTATGCTCTATGGTTTGTTTACACTTCTGGATAAGCATCACCTGATGTTTGTCAAGGAGTTTTAACTAATACTAAGGGAGATTTGAGATATCGTTTATCACATTAGTTTTTTTTAAATAAAGCTATACCATAGTTTATCTTAAAGCAAAAATAATAAAAATAATAGAAGAAACAGCTTTTAACAAAGTGAGAAGAGAACATGACTGCATAAAATAGTGCCGATCAACCATTTTATAAAGATTTTTTTTTATTGGTCTCCATGCGGGTAAAGAAATTAAAAAAACAAAAACAAAAAGACCAAAACAAATAACAAGAATAATGGCATTAATACGTCATTGAAAAAGTTATCTTACTTTAAGAGCACACGTGATACAGTGTACGTCCTCCAAGATTTCAGCGTTTGTCTCAGATGACAGCTCTCAATGAGTGACACGGCCAGTGTTTGCCTCTGCTGCACAATGACCACATTCCGCCGCCACGTCAGCAGAGCCTGGTGCATCTTCTTGCGGAGCAGAGCATGCTCAATTTCCTGTCTGTGAGTCAAATTGTGCCTCCACATTTGCAGCCAGGTGGTGAACGATTTCCTTTAATTAAATATACCAAAGTCTGATGTCAAGAGGTATAGTGTTGATAAGAAGCTAATTGACTTGTTATGGTATTAGTATGTGTTAGAGTAATGAGATCCACAAGTAGATTCAGGAACCAGATTTGTAATGTAAAAGGACAAAATGTTTTGATCATGTTTGTTAAATTCATCCTCTTAAGAGTAATGACATTACCCAATTACAGGCTCGGATTTACCATTTAAACTGTGAAGTTTAATTTAAAAGGGTATACTTAAAAAATTAATAAAAATAAAACAATTATTCATCCAGTCCAGTCATTTTTAAGAAAGTTAATAGGAAAAAACATCTTTAAAATGTTTCATGCGTACTTGCTGAAGAAATAGCAATACTTTCTGTTCAGTAATGTAACTTAGACCAGCTCAAAATATATAATACAGTATTGTTTATTGATAATTTTAATTTAAAACGCTTTAGCCTTGGGCTGCAATACTGTAAAAAGTGATCAAGGATCACTTGGGCTTGGTTTGTACCATTTGTGCAGTTTTTCACTTAGTTTATCTCTTAATTAGTTTTACACAGCCCACCAGAGGTGAGCACTTCAAAGAATTACAAATCTGTGCTTTGCAAAGATTAAACTCTATATCTTACCTGCAAATTTTGAAATTAGCCTTCCTTTCAGCTCTCCTGAGCTTGATATGCTCACACCAATGGAACAATGTCTGCTTCATTTTCTTTCTCTCCCAGTGTTGTGAACTAGATAACTCATCTGCCGTTCTCTCGTCTTTGAAAATATGGCTAACCGCTCTCCATTCTAAGAAAACTTCTTTAAGTGTATGGTATCTAAAAATAGAAAACAAATTACACTTTTATGTTATGTAGACAATTTCATCAGATGAATTGAATTATTCGGGTTAGAAGGTTTAGTTGCTTCTCGCTATATTTGTGTTAGAAGGTTTAGTTGCTTCTCGCTATATTTGTAAGTCTTAAGGGAAAGTATTGTTTTTAAAATATAAAGGATGTGCCATGCGTTCTTTTTGGAAAAAAATGTTTACCTAAAATGTGATTTTGCCTTTTGAGACTTGCTGAAAACGACCTTCATAGTTTGAAAAGTTGTTCTTACCAATGTAGTCTGGTGCCGAGTCCTAGGAAAAAATATCTTGATTTGAAAAATATATACATAAATTGGATATTGATTGCAGTGCTATAGGGGCTAGAAGTGTGGAGGACAAAACCTTAATCTCTACACCAGTACCTCAAAGCAGTGGTCCTCGGACAGCAATGTTGCACAAATCCAAAGTAGGAACAAAAAAATGTTAATTTTGAAAAAAAAAAAAAAATACTAAATTGGGCAATGTTCCACGCGGTAATAAGGGTTTAAATAACACTTTAAATGCATACATGTTATAAATAGTTGTAGAATACTTGAGATTACATGAAGTCTAATTCATAAGCAGTTTCCACTTAAATTGATATTTAACAATCAACTAACGACTATTCAATGTTTAACTCAAGTGTTTGAAAATCATATCACTGAAAATTAAAACATAGTTACACGGCCATGGCTTGTTTTTCCTTTTTGGCCTTACAATCCCTCACGTAGTTTTTCCAATTGGCCATCACGTGTTTCAGCAATTTTTTCCTGAAATTGTGATTAATAAAGTTTGTAAATGTAAATAAACAATAAAAATAAAAAAGAATATAATTTTAATAATGTATTTGAAAGTCAAATTTAAAAAAAAAAAAACAGTATAAAAAAACGGTAAAAAAAAAAAAGGTAAAAAAAAAAAAAACAGTAAAAAAAACAGTTAAAAAAAAAAAGTTAATGAATTATGAAAAAGTGTCAGAAATAAGATTGAAAAAAAAAATAAGATTGTTAAAATATAAACTAAGAAAAGTGACAAGCTTTTAGTTTGAAATGTAAGTAATATTAACCCTCTTCCACCCCCCCCTTAAAAAACAAACAAAACAAAGCAAGCAACAAAAACTCAAAAATAGCTTAACTATTCTATTGTATATATTATATTAATAAGCCAAACCTGCAAAGAAATAAATGTACCACCTGAAGTAGTAGAAAGCCAGGTTATGTTTCCGCTGCTTATTGTAGAGCTTCTTCCAGCATCTCATGACATCCACTAACACATTCCTTTCTGTGACCTCTCGCATGTGTCGTATTCTGATGAAAGCACATTTTAACTAGTTTAACCATGAATGGATAGAATGTAGTCTATTTAAAATGTTTAATTAATGTTACTTAAAAAAAAGAAAATATATGGGGAATTACACCATTTGAAAGGTAAATGAACGTTCGGTATATATTTTAGAGTTAGTTGTTCACAATCAATGACTGTTCACTGCTGCACTTTTTTTTTTTTTATTAAAAAGTGCAACTGTCTGGTTAAAGTTAGAAGGTCTTTTCTTTTTTTTGAGGTCCTTTCACTTTTGGAATTTTTTGTTGTTGAAGTAATGAGGTCATTTTTCCTCTTGGCCATTCTGCTAAAATTGTTCCTCTGTCAAACTCGTTTACTAGTGAGTTTCAAATATAAACTTACTTATGAGTTTCAGTAACAAACTGTTTCCATCTCTTCACTGCGTTCTCCAGCCTCTCTCTTCTCTGTGTCTCTGCTTTTGTTCGCCACTTCAAGAAAATAAAAGCTTATTGTTGATAGTTTAATCTTTAACTGGCTGATCTTTTCAAACCAAAGGACATTCTAAAAATAATTATAGGGTAAAATATATAGCTGCTCATGAAGGCCTTGAGACGAAAAGTTAATATGTTTCGTTTGGGGTATCAAAAACGATGCAGAAGAGCAATTTTTTCATTGACTTATGTATGGTTTGTTTCTTAAAAAACATAATTAACTCCCCATTTTTAAGTTCAATTTTTTTTTTTTTTTAAAGAACCAAAGGTGAAACGGTCTCTTCACTTCTGAATCAAGTTCTAGAAATGTGTGAGCGGATTACTTTAAAGAAGGTTCCTTTGAGCATAATGGAGTGAAGTTTCGCCTGCAGCTTCTCTGTCTGGTGACGTGACTGTCTGACTGACCACTGGAGAGCTTTGAATCCCTTGGTCAACATATGGGCTCGAAACATGGCGGAGGCTCTTCGCATTTTCATGTTGTATGCAGACCTTTGTTTCCAGCAGAGGAAGTGACGTAAGAGAAGTGTGCTGATTCTATACGTTACGGACCTGAGGATTATCAAATACATTGGTCTCTCTTATGAACATTATTCCATTATAATAGAAACTCTTTTTACAAAATCAGATTAATTTATTTTTACAAAAATTATTTTTATCAATCAGGTGACAAAAGGGTGCAGTAGCTAGTACGCCTAATGGTAAACTTCACAGTATCCTCCAGATAAAATAAATGAAGCAGGCCAAAAGTTCAAAATCAAACACCCACTTACTGTTGTTTGAGCAGAAATGATATGACCTTTTATGAAAAGTGTTGAAATTGTTATCTTAAAGTACATTAGCGTATTATTTTTGGTAGATATATTCGGGGCCGCCTTAACAACATAGGAGGAGGCCCTGGGCACAGCAATGCACTGGGGCCCCCTAGCAGCACAACATACCTGGGCAGGGAGAAAGGGGGGGGGGGCACTCACCCCATGCTTAAACGTTTGGAGGGGGGGGGGACAGTTCCTGCTCCCACCAACTCACCAAGAGGAATATATATATATGTAAAATAAAAATAAGCATTCAATAAAGTTAAACTTTGATGAATTCAATTCATTGATAAAAAAAAAACAAAATAATCTATATTCGTTTTAAAACATTATCAGAAATAAACTACAAATAATCACAGAGTATGATAAATTAGCATTAAGGTCAATGGTCTTAAGGATGTCATTTTCCATGCACATAAGTGAAAGCCAGTTCAAACGTTTTGTCCCATTGTAATGCGAAGCTGATTCTTACCTATTTTTTTTTTCGATTCATATCTGGGAAAAGAAACTAAATATGTTGACGAGTGACGAGAGTTATTCCCCTTTAAAAGTTTTAAAACTGTCCAACTTTGATTCGCATTTATACTATTAATTTTGGAATGTGCTGATGTATATCGTGGGTTAAAATTGGGTAATTGAAATCCAATTAAATTGTCAAAATCTTTAAATATTCATTAACAATATGTAAAGCATCATGTCACTGGGCCCATGCCTTTAGACGGCACTGGATATATTATAGTATTAATATTTTTAAACCAAATGAATTGTTTGTTGAGTTCTTGTACCCCTTATGACTTATTCATTGGTTAACTCAATATCGCATCCCCTACACTTACACAAGTAAAAATATGTTTTAAAATTGTTTATAAAATGGACTTTCTTATTGAAAAGATTAATTACAATAGCGTAAAACATATAATTTTGACTCATTTTTGAAAGAAAAGTTAACGAAAAAAAAAGAAATGTAAGTCAATGGCGACAATGGTGCCTATATTCTTATAATCATTCCCCTCCCCACCCACTCTTGCCATTGACATGCCACCTCTCAACCCCCCCCCCCCCCGGGTTGCCAGTGCCAATCGGATGCAAGCGCCCCTGGCTGGTAAACTATGTTAATCAAAGCATTGTAGCGAAACATTTACAACACGTACATTTTGGCCTGAGCCGTCTTTTTAAGTCGTTGTTCACGTGACAACACAACATGCTGATGCCAAGCTTTAAAATACTGGACCTGTAAATATTTCAAGAAATTATATCACTGCTTATCGATTCGCATATTTCTATTATGATGATCTTGGAGACAACATCCTATCTTTCCTTCAGTTAAGCAATAGTTTCAGTCATTAAATTAATGTTAAATTACATTAATAATATTGAATTCTATGAAGAAACATAGAAATGATACAAATAATAGATAAACAAAATGCAGTCAGAATGTAAAATGAAATATTAATTCTAAATAGAAAGTGCCCTGGTCAAGCAAAACCAAGGCTATGCAGCTTGCTAAGAGAAGTAATTCAGAAAATGAGCAGCAGGTACATTATTAATTTTGGGAGCTTTACAGTTCCATTTAGCTTACATTTAGTTTCGTACCTAACGATTATTTTTAAAAAATGTAAAATAAAAAAAAGAAACATTAACAAATACCCCCCCCCCCCAAGTGGTTTGAACACATTTCTTAAAATGCATTACGAAAGAAAGACTGTACAGAAGTGTAGATGAGCACTATTGTGTAACCATAGGATTCGATTTTTATTAATTTTTGAACATATTTTCTGCACAAAATTTCTAATGATAATGCATTCTAAGAAATTTTAAATTATAATCTACTTTATAGTGCGTTTAAAATGTCTTTAACATAAAACCTGTTTTAAAAGTTTAACAAAAGTTCTTTTACATTTTTTATTTTAGTTGTAAAATTTAATCTGCACATTAGCTACAGTCCGATAGCCATCACAACACACACCATGTATCAACCACCCAGCTAAACCATAGCGCGAGAGTAACGACTGATTTCCCCACAACTTACTACCCCACTTCCTCCCTCGACCCAACTTTCCGCAGCCTGAGTCGAATTGACGTATGTTTTACCCCCTAACCCCATTCGAACAACCATTCCCCTACCCGCCCTTCTTCCGCAATTCACCAGGTGAGCACTGCCTGGGTCGGAAGTTTTACTGTGTGACAGGGTCACGTGGGACATGGTCACGTGTCGTGTGACAACAAAAAAAAACAAAAAAACATTTAACGACAAGATGGAAATCCGAAATAGAAAGATGGTCTTAAATGAGAAAGCACCTCTTTTTTTAATCACCCTGACCCGGTTCCGTTTTTTTGCCGGGTCCGGGTACGTACCGGATGAGCTCATACCGCTCATTAGTAAAACTTTCCTAAGGTGACTCATCCGGTTTTAAATCGATACAATTTCCGTACAAAAAAACGATAATCGATACATAAATCGGTACAATTTACATTAAAAACGATACTCAAAACGGAGGTAAATCGATACTAGAAATAAACTTTAAAATTTTAATAAACTTTAAAAGTGGTAGATTCAAGTAAAAAATGAAACTGACCTTGACCATTATAATCTGCCTGGTGGCAAGGTCAGCTTTGTAGAGCATCTGTAAAAGTCTGACCATCGTCGGGTTGTCCACGTGGTTCAGTAAACTCTCCGCCGGGCTGGCCCTTTTTATAAAACAACAACACGAGAATGGTAGGTGAAAATAGAGAACATGATAATTATGGACTGACGAGATTCGGGACGTGCAGATTCAATGGCTGTATAGCTCTACAATAAAACATAAAGCCTGGTGACTAGCGTCTCAAGACTGTAGCTCTACAATAACACATAACGTCCGGTGAATATTCGTCTCATCATATGAGCTTAAGGAAATAGTCTGAGGACTCATGAAGTGATTACGCCTCCCTTATGGAGGCCAAAAATATTGATATAATCAAACTTTCACATACATTCCCCATAAAAGAAACTGTCGTTTATATTTCTTTTTTATAAATTATTTTGGTGATTTTTGGGTCTTTGGTGATATTGAATGGTTGAAAATAATCATTTTCAGAGTTGAGAAGGGGGGGGGGGCGTAAAAATGAATCTTGCCCAATCTCACCAAACACTGTAGATACACCCCTGCTAGTGACGTTGAGATAGGGCGGGTCCACCGAGGTGTCTCTTTTTCTTTTTATGCAGGTGTGGCATTTTCGGACAGGTGCAGAGTTTGCATCGCGAAAGGGAGGACGGCAAAAATATTTGCCCGCCCATGGCGGCAGTAATAGATGCGCCACTAGGCAGTGTATCTATCGATACCAAAATTGGCGATTATTTTCATCGGGAAGTTGGGCGGAAATTGAGGGCGCTGATGAATTGTGAAAGTAGGAGGGGGTCTGGGAAGCTTGCCCCAGAAAACTTTTGATTATTTCAAAAATCAAGAGGTGCATTTTTGTCTTTACTTGAATTCAATGATTCTATTATACTTGTTGAATGGCAAAGGACATTTTTAAGGTTTTGTATGAAGCATTATGGCGTCTAGTGCCATACATAAACTGAATTCACTCCGTTTGTGTCGTGCCCCAGAGTAATCATTTGGCACAAGCTTATAATAAACCCCATACTGTACCACTGATCATCGTGAGTGAAGGGGTGCAGAGATTTAGGGTGCTAAAGACAGTCGGGCGAATTCAAAATACAGGGGAGCATTTTGGCGCATTTGAAACGAAAATGTATGATGTGTTGGTATTTTTGTGTTCTGACTGATGAACGCGCATGTAGAAACATTAGTAGCAAGGGACCTTTTTCCTCATCTGCTGGCGCACAACAATTTGTTCTTAATTTATGCATAATTAAGAATAATAAGTAGGTGCTAGCTAATAATAATTAATTTAAAAAAAACGCAGTTCATATCACATACAAGCGACTTGCTAAGTAACTTACGAAATTAAAATATTGAGATACACTCACCCCACCCACACCTCTTTAACGCTTGTTTATAAAACTTAACAAGGGAGTAGTATAAAACTACTCATTTACTCCTATCTTCACACATAAGTATTTTAGTCATGCTATTTTTTTTGTTTAATTCTCAAGTAAGGCTTTCAGTCATTAATTTTTTCTTCTTCTTATATATATTGGGGCCCACGATCAATGCATTGATCATTCTGGCTCCTATGTATGTGGAGTGGATTCTAATTGTTTCTGTGCCTTGAATTTTAGAGGATATTTCACTGGTTGCAAGCATTCTCAAGTAATTCCTTTAGTCATTAATTTTTTTGCTTCTCAAGTAATTCTTTTAGTCATTGATTATTTTTATTGTGAAGTAGGTCCTTTAGTCATTTATTGTTTTGCTTCTCAAGTAAGTATCTTAGACCCTTTTTTTTTCTTCCCAGTTAAGATTTTTAGTTATTATTTTTTTATTTTTGCTTCTCAAGTACATTTTAGTCGTTAAATTTTTCGATTTTCAAGCAAGTCTTAAACTCATTCATACCTTGCATGTCAATTCCCTTTTTTTTTTTATAACGCCTGTTAACCTGTAATGATATATTCATTAACTCTTAGTTTGTCAGCTTAGTCTCATGTTCATTCACGTCTTCTGTTGTTCCGGTGCTCCCTCGAATTCGATTGGTCCAACGACAATAATTAAAGGGCGGTAACTCATTTTCACTCTCATTGATTTCTAAACTACACACCAGTCGATAATCTACAATCAGTTTCATACGCTCAGTTGACATGTCTCGGGCTACAGATATGCTTACAATATGGCCTCCAGTGCAGTCAATTCAGTGAAGTCATATAGATCACGTTATTATTTATCGATTATCCGTACAGGCAAGATCTAAATAGCTTCTACACAATACTAATACTTTCGTGTAAGTGATTCTCAAAATTAATCGAAGCCGATCCACCAGGGATCAAAATCAAAACTTGATCGGCCAGTTAAGTTGTTTATGCCTGGACGAGCCACAGTAAATAGCTGTAAATAAAACATGCAATTTCGGCCGGGGTGGGGGGGCATACCCCACCCTGCCCTACCCAAATGACATCCCTGAGATCCACTAGAGTTTTTTAATTAAAAAATAAAATAAAATCACCTGTATGTATGATATAAAAATAATTTCCTACAGTTATGAATGAGAGAAATTTAAATGTCAGTGTACACGTCATTAGTCTTTGCTCTATACTATACAGTAAAACAAAATAATGCGTTCAAAAAAGAAATTTGACGCAAAATTTTAACGTGTAAACTAAAGAAAAGATTCGACCAAATTTCCGTTCGATCAAATTTCCGTCGATCATTTTTCCGTCGACGAAATTTCTTTCGATCAATTTTCCGTATACGATATTACGTACATTTAATTTATAATGATAGTAATGCTATTTCGTTGTTGTTGTACTGATGAAGGCATGTGCCGAGATGTTCGCATCTGTATTATATGTAATCATAATTGAAGGCTTAAAAGAGATTGTTGGATATACACAAACCGTTTCTGTCTCCTTGACGTAAGGAAATGGAAATAATGAGGGGCACGATGGAGGGGCACGATAGAGGGACATGGTGGAGGGACACATTGGAGGGACATGGACATATTGGAGGGGAAAATGGATGGAAATAATGGTGACATAACGGAGGGACATAGTGTAGGTGCACGATGTAGGGAAACGATGGAGGGTCACGATGGAGGAACACGGTGGAGAGACACGATGGAGGGACACGATGGGGGGACACGATGGAGGGACACATTGGAGGGCAAAATGGAGGGAAATAATTGGGGACATAACGGTGGGAGAAGTGTAGGGACATGATGGAGGGACATAACACAATGGAGCCTGTACGTTTCAAAAGGTATTTTTTTAGTCAACCATCTGACTATAAATATCATGTAAAACCCGCCAAAGAAAATCATAACATATTCCATATCCGTCATTTTTCTCAAGGGATCATCCAAAATACTGTCGTAATAAACAAACGCGTCCCGAATAACATACAGCACCGAGAACGTCAGATACTATTGATCCCTCATTTTAAGATTCGACTTCGAAGAAAAATAAAATGTGCCGGATAAACGAAGGAGAATATACCAGAAACTAACAGGTCAAGCACGGGTCATGGTCAATTCGAGAGTCCAAGAGCAATTTTATTTATTTATTTTTAAATTAGAAACTTGAATGGATTTTTTTTTTTTTTTAAATTTGACCGTTTCATGTTAAGTTCTTTACGTATAAAAGTGACTCGCTAGACACGCCCATGATGTATGATGTGACTTACCGGCCTATGGGAGTGATCATATTTCTATGAAGCTTGGCGTGACCAGTCAGGGTTGCCGTGTCATGGGCTGGACTGGGCGTGAGCAGGGACTCCTTTAGGGATCCAGAAGACATCTTCTTGAGGATACGGCTTACGATATCAGTGTCGTCACGCTGGGAAATTGTCCGTGCACCCACCGACCCCGGTCTTGGCAGTGGCGCCGTTTCAAGGTCATCCTTATCCGCATCTTCGTCCAGCGTTCTGGCTTCTTTGACAGACAATTTGTTTGTATAAATCGGAGTCTGCACATTTCGAGGTGTGGTTTTCAAACCATGACAGAGAATGTCTGACAACTGATCGACATTCGCCCCGCCTCCGTTCGTATTCAACTTTTTGTGTTCCTGTGCTGTTGGTCTCTTAACAGCATGGCCGCTCTTTGTGAAAGTTATCCTTTTGTTACACTTCCGATCCTGGTCTATTTTTACACGGTTGACCTCTTTAAGCGGTGTGCTAGTTATAAACAAAGGCGCCGGTCTCTTGGCCGTCACATTTGACCTAGACCCCAGCTCGTCGTCGTCCGTGCTACTGTCACAGTTGGTGATGGTGCTGGCATCGCTCAGGTCGCTCAGCTCATCGTCCTCGTCGACACACAGCCCGCTCAGTTCAATGCTTCTCACGAAGTGAGCCACGTTTTCTTTGCTGGCCAGTCTTTCGTCGACTTCCTTATGGAGGTTCTCAACCTGTCTCAACAATGGGGATTGTCTGGGGCCATCAACATGAACCTTTTCAAGTCTCAATTCTCTTTTGCCTTTTAAATGAGTTTCACTTCTTCCCCGAATTGGTTTTAAATTCTTCAAATCGACAGCACTTTGAGGGCGGCTCGAATCTTTGATACCGTCTCTCTTAGTCGGTGTTACAGAATCTCTCAGATTTTCTTTTGAACGTTGCACAAAGTCGATGGCGCTATGGCTGCTTCGAATAGGACTCTCGTCAGCTTTATCACTTCGCTGGCTTTTTAAGTGATCAGCTGTCTCTCTGACAAACCCTTTCCGTACATATGTAGTCCCTCTATTTGACATTGCTTTATTTGAAAGGCTGTCTTGAAGATTCTTGTTCGACATTTTTCTCGGAATTTCCGCTTCGGGTGCATAGCTTTTGGCTTCCAGAGCACGGGTATCACGCACTGGTTTGTTCCTCGTAATAACCTTGATGACATTTCTGTTTTCGTTGGTTGGCCTTGGATTCACCTCTAAACCATACTGCGGTTTAAAATGTTTTAGACTGATTGAATGTTTTTCATCAATGCTTGATTGAAAATCGGATTGAATTTCATTTTCGTCTGAGCTGCTGCTCTCCCCGTCTGTTGAATCTTCAAAGGATGAATTTCTTGAATGAGACGAGAGCCTCGGCGCTGAATTGGTCCTGTCTTGATTTCTATGAATAAATTGGATCATTTTCCGTAACTCCTGTTTCCGCTTGACTGTACTGTAAAACTCGTCCGCGGTAACCTGTCCCTTGTTCGCCGCATCGCTTGTTTCCCCCTGACGGGTAACAACGCTTGGTTTCGTTCCGCTGGAAGAACTACTTTTAGTTTTATATACAAAGATGGCCTCGTCACTTCCGAAGCCGGGGACGTTTGTTTGTTTTGTAGAGACGCAGCTGCTCTGTTTGGAACAGGTGTCGAAGTCACAGTCCGATGACGCTGATCGGGAGCTGTGAACTGACCGATGTCTGTCATCGTTAGTCTGGACTTGAGCGTACAGGGCAGACTCCTGAAATGGTTCATTGCTAGCGTTTTGTTTTGACTCACGAGCGGGCGACCCGTCTTTTCCCGACTTATAGAATTGCGTCCTTGTAGCTATGTTGAAGGTGGCATTATCCAAATCACTCGCACTTGCTCTACTCCCTGAGCCCAGCACCGAAGACCTTTCTGATCCCAGGTCGCTGTTGAGCTTACTCGAAAGACTGGATAAACTAGCGCCGAGGTAGTTCAAGTGTGCCCGCAACGACGCCCCTGGCAGTGGCACGCCGCCGCCGCTTCTCTCTGCAGACAGATTAACTTTTGTGGGCATCCTTCCAGAAGTCGGGGTGGCAGACTGCGACCTTTCTGGAAGAATTCGAACTTCTTGTTCCCCCGCAATCGATGACAGAATAACTGAGTTTGGTCTCGTCGGACCTCTTAGTGAACTGCCCCTATGGATTTCAAAATGCTCTGTATTAGCGTTTGATGACGAAGAGTGTTTTAGAGGAGGGGAATATTTCTTGTCCTGATAACTGTCCCACTTTTCACTTCCCTTTTGTTCCAAACTGGTCTCAAAAATCTCTCCGGGCTTTTTGACAAAATCGATTTTTGTTTTACTGGTATTAGATAGGTTAAAATTTGTTGAGTTTTTACCATCAAGAGCTCCGCTAGGTGCACGTGAGTATTTACGCGTTTGTGCGTCATTTCCGATGTGGCCAACTGCGCTATCAGGATCAGACGTTAATCTTAAACCGTTTGAGTTATTTATAGGTTGGCGTTTTATGATATGTTTGAGATTCTTACTCTGACTTCTGGTCTGCTCTAGTGGGAAGTGATCAGCGGTTCTCAGCTTTTCAACTGCTGAATTGTCATCGAATGAATTTTTGTTGACGTTGCTGGGACCAACCAATGGTGATGGCTTTCGCTGTCCCCCTGTGTCATCTCCTAATGTCCTTCTATACTTATCTTGTTCGTACTTCAACTGAAGTTCATCAGTCTGAGATGACCTCAGGAGTGACATCCCCCAAGATCGTTTACCGGTCATTTGTAGGTCTGAGCTATTGTTTATCTCCCTTATCTCGGCTAGGAGCGTCACGTGACTGAGATCTTCAGAACCTGCATCGTTGTTCACCGTAGTTCTGTATACTCGGGAAATTTCTTCTCTTGAACTGTCTCTATGCCCAGGCCAGTCCCGCTTATCTGAGTCGTGAAATGCCATCTCATTCCGTCTCACTGGGCCATTCTCCTCAGCACATATCTTCCTCTGCTCATCTAACGGGTGCTCCTCCATGACGTCACTGACGGGCTCGCTGTAATTATATCTGCGAGATCTGGCCGTGAACTTGACGTGTTTTCCCCCATCTTGAACATCCCCGAAACCCTTACCCCTCTGGAGCTGTTCGTTTGAGACATCATTGATGTGGTTTCTGACACCACTGGTGTGCATCCTGTGTTTCGTTTTGAATAACGCTCTAAACGCTTTGACCTTCTCCGAAAAATCCAACTCGTCCGATTTTTCAGCCTCGACGCACGCACGAGACTCGATCAGTTTCTTCTCCCTCGCATCATGGGCAAGAGAAGAGACGCAGCGCCTGTGGGGGATGTCCTGCCCTGAAAGCAGACGGCTTTTCAAATCATGCTGGCTGGCTTTAATTAAAGATACCCTGGCTTTTTGGGATCCTTCGGTCGAGTCAAAATAATCGACGAAGCCGGGGGTCGATTTAGGCCGACCCGACACGGAACGCAGGGCAGGTTGTCCCGGGTGAAGACTTTCCAGAGAAGATTCCATTTGTGTTTTAGATGGTCCGGAACTTCTGCCGAAAGCTTTCCGCTGTTGAAAACTAACGGCTTTACGATCCACGTGGGCGTCGCCAGCCGGTTCCCAAAAAGCCTTCAGTTTCAAGATTGCGTTTGATGCAGATTTCACCCGGTTACCATGCTCAACCTCCATCTCTTTGAATTAGTGTTTATGCTTTTCACCCGTGTATTTTCAGTACTCTGTCATAGTTTTTTTTTTTTTACTTTTTGGTTGTTTCAAAGTAAAAAAAAAATTAAACAGCTGAAAAAATATCTGGTATAGGACTTTAATTTGAGTGTGTCACCGGGGGCGTACAACTTTCAAAATAAGTTCAAACAATATGCATACATTTAAATTAAGCCATGTTTTATCTTGTTCCAATCTGTGAAAAGATTCAATCTCAAGAATCAGCGTGTAGGCTCTTTGTTTTATCTGGCTACTTCAGTCTCTCACATTTCGTTTAGCCGTGTAATGTCCAGGCTGCTTCAAATTGTTTTCACTTAGACGTTGTAGATAGGTCGAGAGAATCAAAGCATGTTCTTGCCGTTACAGCGTAAACACTCCATAGCTTTGCAGCCTGGAAAAGAAACAAAATATATATTCATACTAACGGGTATAAAGTTACACTTAATGACCTGAGATGAATGGTAAATATATTATTTTTTTTGTAATCACTTGGAATATCGAATAAAGAAATGTCTTTCATGAGGCTATTCATCACAGATATTAGCCAATCAATCAAGCATGATTACTGATAAGGGACATCGGTTTGTATCATTGATTATAAATAACGCTTTAAATTTTTTTGTTATAATGAATGATTTTCTTGTACATGGGGATCTTCTGTGCAGTTATTCGATCAATCTTGTATTAAAATTTGAACGGGGCACCAGTGGCGTAGTGAGGGGGGGGCAAGGGGGGACATCATGCCCCGGGCGCTATTCACAAAGGGGCGCCAAATGGTATATTTTACTATAATATTGTATGGTTTTCGAATAGGGGGGGCGCGCTAAAAAGGTATTGAGGGGCGCTAAAAAGGTATTGTGCCCCGGGCGCGAGTTAAGCTCGCTACGCCACTGCGAGGCGCTAAACGGAGATCGTTGCTAATGTAAAGAAATGTGTTGAAATGATTCTTTAGCAAAGATAAATATCTGTTTTTGTTATACATACTAGAAATACACCGATAAACAATTTTGGCGGCGGCAATGCGTAAACTTACACATCTTCTAAAGTTACATGGGGAAAAAAACAACAAAACAAAACAAAACAACAACAAAAACATGCATTCCAGTAAAGCCCTTTTTATGAATCTCAGTTAGTGCTAACTTCTGGGAATTTGGGGGGGGGGGGGGGGGATAATTGCACATTTGGAATAGCCGAGTGCTATCGAGTGGGAATAATTATTTGACGACCGTACTGGAAACAGTGGCGTAGTGAGGGGGGGAGCAAGGGGGGGGGGCATCATGCCCCGGGCGCTACTCACAAAGGGGCGCCAAATGGTATATTTTACTATAATATTGTATGGTTTTCGAATAGGGGGGCGCTAAAAAGGTATTGGGGGGCGCTAAAAAGGTATTGCGCCCCGGGCGTGAGTTAAGCTCGCTACGCCACTGACTGGAAATGTAGGGATGGAGTTTATTCACTGATTGTGGAAACAAAATGTGTCAAGAATATTCAGTTTCCGGTCACCACGACCTAAGCATAGAAGATTTATACAAGGGTCGACATAACTATACTAAGTATGTATATCCAAGTGTGTCGTTTTACACACAAGTCATTTGCTGCCCTCTTGGGTACTACTTCTCAGCTAAGTGCTATTTTAAAATATTTAAAAAAAAATTTTATTCGTTTTTTCCCGTTTGTTCGCTGAAGAGGGCTTTCTGCCGACACGTTCGTTGCATTGTTGCGTTTCGGGGTTAACCTTACTTTGTTTAACTAATTTCCTACACAGTATAGATTTAGCGCGAAAAATATCTAATATACAAAGAAAATTCCATAATTAATCCTAAAAAACGAGAAGTTATGTGCACAGTTTCTCCGTTTATCTGGTTTACAGTCTTACATCGAACACAAAAAAAAAGGGGGGGGGGGGGAGAGTAAATTATGCTCATGACGCCTTATGTACCCACTAGACAACTCCGCTCATCCGATAGTGGCAAACTCTCGATACCGCGTGTTCGCCTTGAAACTTACGGAAAGCGCACGTTCGCATTTGATGGCCCAACCATTTGGAACACCCTTCATGACGCTCTCAAAAACAGCCAGACGCTGGAGTCCTTCAAAACAAATTTAAAAACTCATCTATTTCGCAAACACCTGCTGGAATGATGATGTCTACAATCTTTTCCAGCTTGTTATTATCTCCCAGCTTAGTTTTTGTACCGCGCTTCGAGCCTTTGGGGATGAAGCGTGATTTTTCAAATGAAGTTTATTAATATTATTATTATATGATCAAAGTTAATAATCAAGAACCAATTTACGGACAAAAATATTTAATTTCATTTAAATTGCGATAACATCGGTAGCAATTACGATGAAAGGTATTACATTGTTAAGGAAACAAATCAATCTTGGTGGTTAAATGAAATGACGCTATCATAAGAATGTGACATACTTGGTACAAACAGATTCGAGGACTGCTTAGTCTGTAGTGGATCTCATTGCTATGTCAGCTGGATTAAAAATGCCTTTTGTTTTTTACTTTGCTTAATGTAAAATACAAATAAAAAAGTGAGCAATGACTTGATTCTTACATCGTCTAAGCAGTGACACAACAGCTAGGCAGTCACACGACAGCTAGGCAGTTACACGACAGCTAGGCAGTCACACGACAGCTAGGCAGTGACACAACATATAGGCAGTCACACGACAGCTAGGCAGTGACACAACAGCTAGGCAGTCACACGACAGCTAGGCAGTCACACGACAGCTAGGCAGTCACACGACAGCTAGACAGTCACACGACAGCTAGGCAGTCACACGACAGCTAGGCAGTCACACGACAGCTAGGCAGTCACACGACAGCTAGGCAGTCACACGACAGCTAGGCAGTTACACAATAGCTAGGCAGTCACACGACAGCTAGGCAGTTACACAACAGCTAGGCAGTCACATGACAGCTAGGCAGTCACACAATAGCTAGGCAGTCACGCACATAAACTAGGCAGTCACACGACAGCCATGGAGTCACACGACAGCTAGGAAGTCACACGACAGCTAGGCAGTCACACAACAGCTAGGCAGTCACACGACAGCTAGGCAGTCACACGACAGCTAGGCAGTCACACGACAGCTAAGGAGTTACACGACAGCTAGGAAGTCACACGACAGCTAGGCAGTCACACGACAGCTAGGCAGTCACACGACAGCTGTGCAGTCACACGACAGCTAGGCAGTCACACGACAGCTAGGCAGTCACACGACAGCTAGGCAGTCACACAATAGCTAGGCAGTCACGCACATAAACTAGGCAGTCACACGACAGCCATGGAGTCACACGACAGCTAGGAAGTCACACGACAGCTAGGCAGTCACACAACAGCTAGGCAGTCACACGACAGCTAGGCAGTCACACGACAGCTAGGCAGTCACACGACAGCTAAGGAGTTACACGACAGCTAGGCAGTCACACGGCAGCTAGTCAGTCACACGACAGCTAGGCAGTCACACGGCAGCTAGTCAGTCACACGACAGCTAGGCAGTCACACGACAGCTAAGGAGTCACACGACAGCTAAGGAGTCACACGACAGCTAGGCAGTCACACGACAGCTAGGCAGTCGCACGACAGCTAGGCAGTCACACGATAGCTAGGCAGTCACACGACAGCTAGGCAGTCACACGACAGCTAGGCAGTCACACGACAGCTAGGCAGTCACACGACAGCTAGGCAGTCACACGACAGCTAGGCAGTCACACGACAGCTAGGCAGTTACACAATAGCTAGGCAGTCACACGACAGCTAGGCAGTTACATAACAGCTAGGCAGTCACACGACAGCTAGGCAGTCACACAATAGCTATGCAGTCACGCACATAAACTAGGCAGTCACACGACAGCCATGGAGTCACACGACAGCTAGGAAGTCACACGACAGCTAGGCAGTCACACAACAGCTAGGCAGTCACACGACAACTAGGCAGTCACACGACAGCTAGGCAGTCACACGACAGCTAAGGAGTTACACGACAGCTAGGAAGTCACACGACAGCTAGGCAGTCACACGACAGCTAGGCAGTCACACGACAGCTGTGCAGTCACACGACAGCTAGGCAGTCACACGACAGCTAGGCAGTCACACGACAGCTAGGCAGTCACACGACAGCTAGGCAGTCACACGACAGCTAGGAAGTCACACGACAGCTAGGCAGTCACACGACAGCTAGTCAGTCACACGACAGCTAAGGAGTCACACGACAGCTAGGCAGTCACACGACAGCTAAGGAGTCACACGACAGCTAGGCAGTCACACGACAGCTAGGCAGTCACACGACAGCTAGGCAGTCACACGACAGCTAAGGAGTCACACGACAGCTATGGAGTCACACGACAGCTAGGAAGTCACACGACAGCTAGGCAGTCACACGACAGCTAGGCAGTTACACAACAGCTAGGCAGTCACACGACAGCTATGGAGTCACACGACAGCTATGGAGTCACACGACAGCTAGGCAGTCAAAAAAACAGCTAGGGGCCATTTACTAAGATACTAAGCTTGATAACAACTGCTACTGTCGTGTCAAACCTATCAACCAACTAAATAACTATTAAATCTGACCTGCTTTCTTGTGCTATATTAAAACTATTGAAGCATGACATTAGTCGCAAATGAATGACCATCACTGACAAAAGAATTGCTTCAATTTGCCTTTTTTTATATTAAATCTCCCGACCCAGGAAAACGGGTAAAAATTGTAGTAATTAAGAAAATGATAATGATGTGACATCATTTCCGAGTATGTCACGTCATGACTTCGACATTCTCCGTTCATCATAAACACATCTTGTAATCCCCGCTTACTTTAATCACCACTCTACACCCACCACACACCGCGAGAGAGGGTTTAGCGTACACCCCCAATTCCACGGCCTCTCAGATTGCGTACAAAGGTAATATTGATTACCCATAGACTCGGTCGGAGGTCAGAAAATACTTTGGTCTTACAGTTCAGCCATTCTCAATCCCCCACGTGGAGGACACACGGGTGTGTCGCGAGTCTTTTCATGGTGTGTAATACATTGGTGGATACCTTGACTGCTGTGTCGTAGTGTGTTATTATGACTGCTGTGTCTTAGTGTGTTATTATGACTGCTGTGTCTTAGTGTGTTATTATGGCTGCTGTGTCTTAGTGTGTTATTATGACTGCTGTGTCTTAGTGTGTTATTATGACTGCTGTGTTGTAATGTGGTTTTATGGCTGCTATGTTGTAATGTGGTAGTATGGCTGCTATGTTGTAGTGTGGTAGTATGGCTGCTATGTTGTAGTGTGGTAGTATGGCTGCTATGTTGTAGTGTAGTAGTATGGCTGCTATGTTGTAGTGTGGTAGTATGGCTGCTATGTTGTAGTGTGGTAGTATGGCTGCTATGTTGTAATGTGGTTTTATGACTGCTATGTTGTAATGTGGTAGTATGGCTGCTATGTTGTAATGTGGTTTTATGACTGCTATGTTGTAATGTGGTAGTATGGCTGCTATGTTGTAGTGTGGTAGTATGGCTGCTATGTTGTAGTGTGGTAGTATGGCTGCTATGTTGTAGTGTGGTAGTATGGCTGCTATGTTGTAGTGTGGTAGTATGGCTGCTATGTTGTAGTGTGGTAGTATGACTGCTGTGTTGTAGTGTGGTAGTATGACTGCTATGTTGAAGTGTGGTAGTATGACTGCTATGTTGTAGTGTGGTAGTATGACTGCTATGTTGTAGTGTGGTAGTATGGCTGCTATGTTGTAGTGTGGTAGTATGGTTGCTATGTTGTAATGTGGTAGTATGGCTGCTGTGTTGTAGTGTGGTATTATGGCTGCAGTGTTGTAGTGTGGTTTTATTGCTGCTGTTGTGTAGTGTGGTATTATGGCTGCTGTTGTGTAGTGTGGTATTATGGCTAATGCGTTGTAGTTTGGTATTAAGGCTGCTATGTTGTCATTTACCACCTGGGGACATCGATGTTTCTTACCGTTTCGTTGTGCTATAACCCCCCCCCCCCCGCCCCCACATACACACAAACAAAACGTGATCTTTAGATAAAAAAAAGTAGATAATTTGTAAAAACAATCTTGAAATAAATAAATATAAAAATTGCTAAATCTTTCATAAACATCTTTCTCTTTCTAAAACTTGCGCTCCATCTATCGACCTTATCCCAACAGCAACCAAAACTAAAGACGAGTCAATCGTCGGAGATAATATCTACCTAACCAAGGTGTTTTACTGCATTCTGAGGGCCGGCGTTCAAGGTGTTTTACTGCATTCTGAGGGCCGGCGTTCAAGGTGTTTTACTGCATTCTGAGGGCCGGCGTTCAAGGTGTTTTACTGCATTCTGAGGGCCGGCGTTTGAGTTGCTGTCGTGTGTCATGTCGCTGAAAGGTTTGAGAGTAGCAGAGGGAAAGATATTCCACAAGCCTGTCTGACACCTTTGAAAATTCAAATCAATCATTCCCAGTTATGAGGGACCAAGGATCAAGGAATTTTAGATATCCAGTTCATTTAGTCCCACCCCCATTCTTCATCTCCCCACCCACTTTAAAAAAAAAACAAAGTTGCTATGAAAATTTATTGAGGTAATTTTTTTTTTATTAATGTAGATTCAAGTCTTCATACATTACAATCTCTTCACGAAACTCACACACCTGGTACAAGAAAATGTAACCTACTTAATTTACAGTTTCTAAACTCTCCTAGTCGGCAGTTTGAGAGCCGCTGTTAAAGTCAAAGTGCGAATCCCTACTTTAAAATGTATTGAGGTATTTCACGAATGTCTGGTATCGGGTGACCTGCTGGCATTCCTCGGACCATTTACCGTAACGCATTATCTGTGGATATTAAACCCACAGACAGAGCAATCTCGTTCCATTGCTTGGTGCAATGAGGACTGACGCCCTTTGTTGAAGTGTGTGCGAAGATTGGGGTTGATTTTTTCAAACATATGGTAAACACACAAGCAGTGCATAGAGCTGGCGAACAAACCGACAAGACACCAGCTGCGACGCAATAATGTAGACTGGAATACACTCCAAAGTCTTCTCACATGATGAACGAACTGTCTAAACTTTGGGTTGTTAAATCTTGTCTCAGTTGGGTTTAGCGTTAAGTTGTTGACAGGGGAGGAAGAAAGATATGTGAGTAGCTGTAGAGATTATGCCGTCGCCATAATCGTCGTACGGAGCATTTTTTTTTTTTTTGGCGATGCGATAAGTTGCGTCAAAGGTGAATGTGATCCATAGGGAGAATGTGATTGTCTGTAGCTGAAGTGCTGAGTGAATGTGATCCAGAGGGAGAATGGGGTTGTCTGTAGCTGAAGTGCTGAGTGAATGTGATCCAGAGGGAGAATGGGGTTGTCTGTAGCTGAAGTGCTGAGTGAATGTGATCCAGAGGGAGAATGTGGTTGTCTGTAGCTGAAGTGCTGAGTGAATGTGATCCAGAGGGAGAATGTGATTGTCTGTAGCTGAAGTGCTGAGTGAATGTGATCCATAGGGAGAATGTGGTTGTCTGTAGATGAAGTGCTGAGTGAATGCGAATTGGATATAAACAAAGGAAGCCTGACACGACGAAATAAAGTAGTTGAAGATTGAGACAGGAAGATAAGCAGCCTGGGGGGTGGGGGGTCTAGATATTGAGTGAATGAGTAGAATTGAAAGGGCGATAGAAGAAAGAGAGAGTTAAAGAAAACGTAAGAGGTAGGGTCCACACGATTGCTGGGGCGCTGAGGGAGGGTCCACACGATTGCTGGGGTGCTGGGGGAGGGTCCACACGATTGCTGGGGCGCTGAATGTAAAGAAGGAAAACGAAATAAATAAATTTCTGGGTGGTTTTTTTATACATTGAGGGCGGCATTTCCGGTCGATAATGGAGTTTTTTTTTGGCAAAGTAGAAACGGGAGTCAGACAAGTGTGTCTCTTTTCCCCCTTCCTATTCATCCTAGTCATTGATTGGATAATGAAAAAACCGACAGACAAAAAGAGGAACGGGATACAGTGGACACTCTGGGCACAACTGAATGACCTAGACTTTGCAGGCGATATTGCACTTCTGTCCCACAGCCAGCAACAAATGCAGAAAAAGAAAAAAAAGACGTATTAACCATTTCAGCACAGCTCGGATTTAATATATACGAAAGCAAGACGAAGATCATGAAGGTAAACTCAGCCAACCAAGAACATATCTCTCTGACAGGAAAGGCACTGGGAGAAGTGGAGTCCTTCACATACTTGGGCAGCACCATCGATGTAAATGGCGGATCGAGGTGATGTAAGGGCAAGAATTGGAAAAGCTAGATCAGTTGTGCTATTAAAGAAAATATGGGAATCGAAGGAGCTAAAGCTGCAAACTTAAGTCAGAATCTTTAACACTAATGTCAAGACAGTCTTACTATATGGAGCAGAAACTTGGAAAACAACAGCGAGGTTTACGTATTAAGTACAGACCCTCATAAACACATGGCTTAGAAAGATCCTGAACATCAAATGGCCAAATACCATCACTAACAAAGATCTACTAGAAAGAACTTACCATGTGCCCATTGATAAAGACATCATAAAGAAAAGATGGAGATGGATAGGGCACACTCTCCGAAAACCGCCAGATAGCACCACCAGAAAATCCCTCACATGGAATCCACAGGGAAAAAGAAAGAGATGAAGGCCAAAGAATACATGGAGACGCGAGCTAGAGGGACACATGCAAAATATGGGATACACCTGGAAGCAACTGGAAAGGAAAGCACAGGGCCGTGATGAATGGAAACATTCTTGAGGACGGCCTATGCTCCAGTCCAGGCGGGGTAAAAAGGCATAAGGAAGAAGAAAGATGGAGGTTTTTTTCGTAAGTGGGGAGTGTACAAAATCTTGGCCTGCACCGGGCGCCACTAACCCTATCTTCGCCACAGCTTACAGATTTGACAATGAGCCCTTTATGACAGCCCAGGGCTGTATAGTTCATTTAGTACATTTAAACCTTTTTCAGCTAGTAGTGTATGAATTGACCTTTAACCTTAACTTCACACGAGTAAAAAGATGGCTCTTGGTGATTTAGAGAAATACTGAAAGCCATGTACTGTGCACAGTGACAGCAATATCTTTGCGTAACAGTGACAGGGATATTGTAACAGGGACGAACCAACGTTTGTGAAGTGTAAAAAAACTTCACACACACACACACACTCAGAAACACACACACACACACCGATACACAGTAAAATAATACCAGCGAAACAACACACAAATTGTGATATTTATAATATTTTTGAATACTCAAAAAATTCAATGTATTATTGGTCAAACGCTTGACTTGTGTGAAATTCATCAAAAATTTTTTTTTAAATGTCTATCTTTATCCCAGTTATACATTTATTTGTCAGCCGGTTTACGCTCATGGTGTTACAAAATCTTTTGGTATGTGTCAGACCTGTCAGAAAAGTAGCTAAGACACTTATTTCATATGGGCAATTATTCTTTACCCTATGACGACATTAATGATATGATGCATTCTTACCTACAATGATATTTCAATCCAACGAGAATCACTTTACTTTGCACACAAACGTAGACTTTTTCGCGTCTTCTTGACAACCCCCTGACAAAAGTCTGGTGGCAGTGTTACCACCGTAAAAACCCCCATTTCCTACCGTCGAACAAACAAGCCCCCCGTCAACTCAAGAAGTTGTTTGTCCATACGACATAGCGGTAAACGATTTAAGATCTTCCTGGGCGAGTTTCGACCTGCCAGATAAGCACTCCGTCACCCCCCCCCCCCCCCGGGCGCGCCATGATCAAATCTGGAAATGTCACAAGGGATTAATTTATCGATTATTTTTTACCGCCACAAGCCACAAAGCGTGGTAGGGTTATATTTTCTTGTTGGTTGCTTTTTTTTTTTTCCCGGTAGTACTTCCAAATTTTGAGGTTAACAAAAGATGTGTGAAATAATATATTTGGCACAATTTATGTTAAGTGTAAGATTAACATTCTTTCCATCTGGTTGCCGAAGTTTTGGCCAGACAAATCAATGGCCCGTGGAAATGACTCGGGTGGGACGTCATCAAATCACAGGGGCAGGGGCAGGGGGGGGGGCAGAAGTGGCGCTTTGATTTGTGAATGACGTCGTCAACTTTTGGAAGCACTTTTTAAGAGCAGCGGTTCTCAGGTTATCGCTGCCAAGAAAATTAAATTGTTTCCAATACTTTTTTTTTTTTAATGTCGCTAATGTTTGTAGGTGAATATGCTTAAGATGTTTGTGTGTGTGTGTGTTTGTGCGTGCGTGTGTGTATGTGTGTGAGTGCGTGTGTGTGTGGGTGTGTGTGTGTTTGTTCGTGCGTGCGTGTGTGTGTGTGTGTTTGTGTGTGTGTAGTAGTCTTCTTTTTAAAAATATGCGTTTGGGAAGATCGTTGGAAAAACAACATCAGAGGATCCTCTATAAAGCATAAACCTTCTCCCTTCTATGTTTAGTTTAAAACGTTAAAAAATATTATTATACACTCTAAAGCGAATTTGCCATGACTTAAATGTGGAATAAAGATGAAATTGAATATATTCGGTTTGAACAAAAGTTTTTATAAACAGTATTTTTAAATTTACAAATACTTGAATTTTCGATCTAAAATCTATTTTTAAAATTGGGAGCAAAAAACGTTCAATTAGCCAAATTTTTTAAACAAAAAATTAAACCGCAGAGAACGCTGGTGAAAATAAATAAAGTAAAAAAAAAAAAGATTAAAAGATTAAAGAGCGTAGCGCATCGCCCTCATTTAACGACGATGAATTACAGCGAGTTTACGCCACGGTGACGTTTAATATTACAGTGTTTTTTTTTCGCTTATCCGTTGATACATTGAAGTACAATAAAGTTCTTTTGCAAAAAAAAAAGAAGAAAAAAAAGGGGAACAAAGGCTAGTGAAAACATTTAAGTTTATTTTATCAGTATTAATTTTTTTTTTAAAATATTGTTTTTGATATCCAATGCGGCCGCGTTTAAAAAAAAACACATAAAAAGTTGAGTATGCTTTCAACGCATTACTTTAGACATAATAACACATAGTAACACTCTCCTTGTTTTATTCTTGGCTGAGCATTTATGGTAAATAAAATCTAAATTTAAAAATAAAAAACCATAAAACATTCATTCATGTTATGATGTTGATGATGTATTCAAATTCAATATTTTGGCAGCCTTATTCGTTACTCTGGTTAGACCTATAGAAACATATTTAAAATTATATAATTTATTCGAAAACACGCTCAGCTGAAATCATTGTCAACCGCGTCTAATACATTAACTAGCATCATCACGAAGGGCTTAATATAATTAAGTCAGCATGACATGACGTGATGTGAAAACATAGCTGCTGAATCCTACGACTTAGCAACACACATTGACACGGTGAAAGTTTTCGCGAAGTTTAGACTTTCAGACACGCGTAACTGACGATCACAAGTCTTAAAAAAATTCATTTAAGAATAGTTGTACACTGAATTCATTTCATTTAAGAAAAATGAAAGTTGACACCGAGCCAGTTGTCGGCGCTACTACAGAAGAAGAGAACGGTCAATTTGATGCAGTGGCGGAAACTGTCGCTGATTTTGATAGTTTACATGATGATGGCAGTGCCGTCACAAACAACATGGAGAATAACGATAAGATGGCTATCGGCGAAATAGGTGACGATGGAATTGCTATCGGCGATCAAGGTAACGATGGAATTGCTGTCGGCGATCAAGGTAACGATGGATTTGATATCGGCGATCAAGGTAAAGATGGAATTGATATCGGCGATCAAGGTAAAGAATTTTTCAAAGTTCGTTTAGATCTAGAAGAGACAAATGAAGCTCAAGGAGAGGTTTATAATTTATCAAGCTTACGAAATCGAGCTACAAGTCTTGGACATATCAGCGAGGGCCCCGCTTCGATTGATGACGGTTTCACCGAAAGCAAGACAGAAAGCACAACATCTTTGGCCAATGCTACAACAAACATAAGCAGTCTTGTGGAGGGGAGCACGGCTGATTCACAGATGTACACATTGTCTGCCACAAATTTGGGTTACCACGAAGAACGGTTTGACATAAGAGAAACACAGAACAACTCCAAGTTCGGGAGCTCATTAAAAGACAACGCGTCTGATAAACGCAGCATTTCGGGTACAGTGCAACAACATGTAGCCCCAAATCTTGATCAGCGCGAACGTGTCTCGAGACGAAGTGAAGTCGTGAGCTCCTGCCAGTCGCTGGCCGCACGCGTGTTCTCCTGGAGGTCCATGATGCTGTTAATGCTTCACTTGTCATTCGTGATAAACACCATCCCCAGGAACACGGCCCCCATAGCCATTGTTTGCATGGTCAGACCCCAATCAGGTGAGAGGTCGGAAGGTGGGTCAACGAATGCCACAATGAGCGGTGTAACTGACGGTGCGCTTGGCGCGCAACTGGAAGTAGACAATCGTGATTTTTTGATGAACACGACGATTGAGAAGGTGAGTTGGGACACATAATATTAAGTGAGTTCGAAACGAGAAATTGTGGTGTTACAGTATAGCCTGGTATGGCGTAGAGCTTGGCCGATTTTTCACGTTAACGTGTAGTTATTTTTCGACACCACACTTTCACTATAGTCTCCCGCTATATTATGACCTTGATATTGACGTCGCAGAGTATATGTGCCGTGTCATTCTGTACCCACTCAGCCATTGGTTGGGAAAAGTTTGTTTACTTTCCTATGCGCTTCGTGTGTTCTCAAGAATGCCATAAGTTGACGCAATTTCTAGGATTTGTTTTATTAGAACGTTTTGATTATCTCCTATATGAAACCCACCGGATATCTTAACAGATACACAGAGCGAGACAGATAGAGAGAGAGAGAGAGAGAGAGTGAAGTAGAGATTTTTGTTTTACGAGACATTATATAATTGTGTAATAATTGTGTGTGTAAATTAATATATATATTGTGAGGAGTGTACCTTTTACATTTGCTGTAAATTGGTTTCGTTTTTGTGCTTCTGTACTCCAATTTGTATAGAAATTTATTTGCATAGCAATTTCAATTTCATTAGTATTATTAGCTTTGGTATCGTTTTCTTTGCATAGTGTTTTCTCAATCCTTTGTTAAGTATTGTTTCTTCTACGAGCCAAATATTAACACAGGTTAAAGCTTCAAAACCATAACCGGTACGTTACAGTGGTATGTAGCGTGTAGCGATGGTTTTGACAGTGAAATGGGGCTACCTGTGCTAGACGGTTTAAATACATAAACTGAGCATAACTACACGACGCTACAATATGAGGAGTCTCCTGCCATTACTCACTGCTGCCATTACTCACTGCTGCCATTATTTACTGCTGCCATTATTTACTGCTGCCATTATTTACTGCTGTCATTATTCACTGCTGTCATTACTCACTGCTGCCATTACTCACTGCTGCCATTATTTACTGCTGTCATTACTCACTGCTGTCATTACTCACTGCTGCCATTATTTACTGCTGTCATTACTCACTGCTGTCATTACTCACTGCTGCCATTATTTACTGCTGTCATTACTCACTGCTGCCATTATTTACTGCTGTCATTATTTACTGCTGTCATTACTCACTGCTGTCATTATTTACTGCTGTCATTACTCACTGCTGCCATTATTTACTGCTGTCATTATTTACTGCTGTCATTACTCACTGCTGTCATTATTTACTGCTTTCATTACTCACTGTTGCCATTACTCACTGCTGTCATTACTCACTGCTGCCATTATTCCCTGCTACCATTATTCCCTGCTGCCATTACTTACTGCTGCCATTACTCACTGATGCCATTATTCCCTGCTGCCATTACTCACTGCTGCCATTATTCCCTGCTACCATTATTCCCTGCTGCCATTACTTACTGCTGTCATTACTCACTGCTGCCATTACTTACTGCTGCCATTACTCACTGATGCCATTATTCCCTGCTGTCATTACTCACTGCTGCCATTATTCCCTGCTACCATTATTCCCTGCTGCCATTACTTACTGCTGCCATTATTCGCTGCTGCCATTATTCACTGCTACCATTATTCCCTGCTGCCATTACTTACTGCTGCCATTACTCACTGCTGCCATTATTCACTGCTGCCATTGCTCACTACTGCCATTATTCAGACATGTCTTTTGTTTGTTTGTTTGTTTTATTTTTTTAGAATCTCGGACTGACTAATTTAATAGGAAATTTCAAACTGTACTGCGCTGCTCAAGTCAATCAAATATTAGTCAGCACAACAAATATTCTGAATTTTAAAAATTGTATTTTGTGAGCCATGGAGATTTTGTCTGTGTTTGTGGGTGTCTACGTTTAAGTGTACCTTTCCATTTTCATATTTCGTATGACTTTGGAATCACAATATTTCTGTGATCTGAAGTCTACTCACTTGAGAGATCTATAAATATATATCAATAAAATTCGGACAGTATTAAATTTTGATAGGAAATATAAAAAAAAAATATTATAAACATTTGCTGAATATGTTACAGATGACTGATTTTGAGTTTGACTGGGACTCCAACACCGTGGGACTTGTCCTATCCGCCTTCTCGTTCACGTCGTGGGTTGGCCCGTTGTTCACGGACATAATCCGCGGGTACCTTGGCAACAAGTGGACGCTCACTCTGCTGACTCTCTGCTCTGGAGTGACGACCCTGTTATCTCCCCTGGCTGCTCGCATAGGCCCGGGTGTTCTGGTCGGGCTCAGGGTCGTATCAGGAGTTGTCTTGGTGAGTAGTTTAAGGGAACCCAAATACGTTAGACACTGAGGCCCCACACAACCAGACTCCTGTTGTCGATTGTGTTTGCTGGCTTGTGTTCAACTCTTTGGGCAATGGCTAAACATTGTTGTAACATTCTATGCGATTTCTAGCTTGATTAAAACTATGATTGGTGCCTAGTTTTGGCCTAACAAATATGTGTAATGGCTTTATCTATCTGCATACAAAGTAAGAATATATGCTCATTAAAACTCTTCCACTTATATACAATTCTTGCGCCTTCACACAATTTTCCCCGTTCTCAAATTCCCACCTATATCATCACTCCAATTCCCACCTAAATCAACAATCCAATTTCCACCTTTATCAACACTCCAATTCCCACATATATCAACTCTCTAATTACAACCTTTATCAACACTCCGATTCTCAACTATATCAGACTAAAATTTCCACCCATACCAACACTCCAACTGCCATCTATACCAACACTTTTAATCCCACCAATATCAACACTCTAATTCCTACTTATACTAAAACTCCAACTGCCATCTACATCAACACCACATTTACCACCTATACCAACACTCCTAATCCCACCAATAATCAAAACCCGTACTAACACTCCAACTGCCCTCTACATCAACACCACATTTACCACCTATACCAACACTCCTAATCCCACCAATAATCAAAACCCACGCTAACACTCCAACTGCCCTCTACATCAACACCACATTTACCACCTATACCAACACTCCTAATCCCACCAATAATCAAAACCCACACTAACACTCCAACTGCCCTCTATATCAAAAGCAATCAATGTTGTGTGTGTGTGTGTGCATGAAGTTTGTATTTTGATTTGTTTCCCAAGGGAGGCAATGCGCCTATTGTTGCTGACACCATTGTCTGGTGGACTCCGGTGTCTGAAAAGCTGACCGCCACAACATTGACATATTGCGGTAAATAGATTTTTTTTACAAAATTTTCCTTGTGCAGCTACGTCAGTATAACCCATGTCGGAGGTTCCCAAACGTTTACAAATAACGTGGCCTTGATACATCCAGGTTTACCAAGGCACCCGATGTCAAATTATAACAAGAGCTCTGCCAAATAGCGAACTTGATTTGAATTTTCCTTCGATAACACTGCGCCCTTGTGGGGAAGCCGAAGTTCCCGACGGCGCACATTCCGGGAACCTCTGGTCGATATAAACGTTCACATTATTTTATTAAGTGTCATCTTGATCAATGTAAAACAAATTTTTAAATAAAAATCAGTGGCACTTTCACATAAACAAAAAATCATTGTAACTATTCTCATCCTATTTACAGATCGGTGACCAGCTGTTATACAATTTAGATTTTAACGCAATATATATATATTATTCAACTTTTTCGCCCAGATCCACTACTTTTTATTTTCGTACACAAACAGATCAATGTTATAAAAATAATTTGTTTGCTGAAAAAAAATAAATGATTGTTTATTGGCAATCGTTTATTTAGGGGGAGTGCTGACAACACTGACACTTTGAAGAAAAAAAAAAAAGAAAAAGAAAAAGGAAAAACGCAATGTAAAATGTATAAACAAAAGTTGAAGATTCAACGGTAAATACAGAATAGAAATCTTTCTACGCGGTATCAATTTATGTTTTGTGTGGATTTGATTAAATTTGTTCTATTTCAACACGACTCCGGTTATAAATGTACAATGATGAAAGACCAATGCAAACTCAACTCCCAACTTCTAGGAAATAAGTAGTCCAAATTAGGGGAAAACCCTTTCTAAAAAAAAACGAAAACACAACGAGTCATCGGACGTATTGGCAGAACGCCTTCTTCGGAGAACTGAAACAAGTAAATAATAATATTAATTAAAATGAATTAACTGATGATGTGAAGAATTCGAGAGAAATCTGTTTAACTATTCAAGTTTTCTTTCCCCAGGGTATAACATGGCCGGCATCGTAACCTTCTTCATCGCTGGCTTTTTGTGTTCTGTTCCGATCGACAACGGCTGGCCATTTGTCTTCTACATCTTCGGTAAAACTGCCCTTTTGTGTAGCTTGCTTCCGGATTACCGGATATACAGTAGAGCAGCGTTGCCCAAAGTCCGGGTCGCGACCCGGTGCCGGGCAACAAAATCGAAATTACCGGGTCGGCGGAAGAAGAAGAAAAATGAAATAACGGTTATATGGTCATGGGGGGGGGGGGGGGGAAGCGTCGATTTCCCACTTCACAGAAATGTTGCATTAAAGAAGTTAGTGATGAAAACAACAAAATATTGATGACTTAGAGTTGTTTTTCCCGAAGGACGTTTTGTTGAGAAGAGCATTAACCACAGCTCGCGATGGTCAGCTGATTATTATAAAAAGCTGATTAGGACTGTACGTTTTTGCTGCGTAAAGAGTTCGTTTCAGAAAATAGATGGATCTTAAAATAGATGGATCTAAAAATAGATGGATCTTAAAATAGATGGATCTTAAAATAGATGGATCTTAAAATAGATGGATCTTAAAATAGATGGATCTTAAAATAGATGGATCTTAAAATAGATGGATCTTAAAATAGATGGATCTTAAAATAGATGGATCTTAAAATAGATGGATCTTAAAATTGATGGATCTTAAAATAATGGATCTTAAAATAGATGGATCTTAAAATATATGGATCTTAAAATAGATAGATCTTAAAATAGATGGATCTTAAAATTGATGGCTCTTAAAATAGATGGATCTTAAAATAGAGGGATCTTCAAATAGGTGGATCTTAAAATAGATGGATCTTAAAATAGATGGATCTTAAAATAGATGGATCTTAAAATAGATGGATCTTAAAATAGAGGGATCTTCAAATAGGTGGATCTTAAAATAGATGGATCTTAAAATAGATGGATCTTAAAATAGATGGATCTTAAAATAGATGGATCTTAAAATAGAGGGATCTTAAAATAGATGGATCTTAAAATAGATGGATCTTTGGTTTAAAAAAAACTGCGATGTATTTTCCAGTAGGGGGTGTCTGTTCACCCTCCCCATCGAGTGGTGGGAACCCCCCTTGCGACCCTAGACATTGGACTTGGTAGATTATGTAAAATGGGTTATGCCAGTCATGGCATGGGTGCTGTGTTCCGGAGCTCACTATACATGTTTGTAATACAGAAATTCGCAATAACAAAAAAATTGTTCGGACACTAGAGTGTTTGAGTTCAGTTCCCCACCTACGTCTAAAAATTTCTCAAAACCAGTTACAAAAGTGTGGTACAAATTTTGAATAATTTTTTTATTTACTTTCACATATTAATTTTGCAGCCCGGAGAAATTTAAATGTAGAAGACATTTTTCATGGGGAGGGGAGTTTTATCATTCCCGAAACTCAAATTAGCAGCAACTGATTTCTTCAACCCCTTATTTTTGCCAGTATTTTTAAACAAATACTCCATGACATGCGCATTGCGAACGATAAAATATGAATGTTCGGATAATCGACGTTTCTGATAATCGGCGTTCGGAAAATCGATGCTCTACTGTATATGTATTTTCCAAAAAAGTTTTCAGAATGTTAGGTTCATGAATGTTGACTTTTGTAATTGTTCACGTTGTTACATCACTAATTCACTTTTTAAAAAAAAAATAAACAAAGATTGTTATGTGCTGTTTAAAAGCATAAAAAAAAATCTTTTGGGTGACTTTCGCGTCAGTTCACACGATCAAATTTCGCGTCAAATTGTTGTATGAACGCACTATTTTGTGCATTGTTTCTTTTTTGGGGGAATTTGATCAAATAGTAATTTGAAAGTTGTGACAAGGCTTCATACACGAATTGCATCAAATGCTTGAAGGAAAATTTGATCTTGTGAACCGACCCTAAAGTCTGCATAATACGAATATAAAAAAATGATTAAAGCAAAGTTATTGAAATATACAAAACTAAATGCAATTAGAAGCGTCGACGGGGAAGAGTTGGCTGTTGAAAATAATTTCGACATAGATTTGAAACAAAATTATTTAGATTTAATTTACAGAAATGTGTCTCTGTTAACAAATTTAAAACAAATAATTTTTAAAAAATGGTCTACTTTACTCTTACGTTCCACTACTCCAGGGGCCTTAACTCTACTGTGGACACTAGCGTGGCACCTAATGACGTCTCAAAAGCCCGAAGACCATCCCTGGATTTCAGATGAGGAGAAGTCTTTTATTATCGCCACTCGTGGTCTTAGCGTCGGGGCGAAAAAGGTGGGGGGGGGGGATATTTAATTACACCCTTATGTCATTTAGAAGTATTTCCCATCATGGCCATGAAATAAATGCCCCCCCCCCTTTTTTTAACCTCTAAACCTTGAAATCTAAATAATTTGCTACCTTGCATTTGTGATAATGAACGTAAGGGGAACTTTTATTTTAACAAATTGATTAAGTCTACTATCTATTTATTTACTCAACTAACCATGTCCACTAATAATGGATTCAGGTAAACGTATTCACATGAACTAAGTACACTACCTTTTTAAAATATTCAATTATCCATCTTAATTGCTTAACAAACGTAATTTCCATCAATTTTTTAAATTTATTTATTTGCGATACATGTCCTCTCCATTCATGTATCCAACCATGCAATATCCTTAGCGTGTTCAGACATTGTCGCATTTCAACACTCATGTGAATCCCTCAGGCAGGAAGCAGAGACAAGCCGCCGTACCGCGTCATAATGACGTCAGCTCCGGTCATCGTGCTCTTCATCGTCACGAGCGCGCAGATGTGGTGCTTGACGATCATCTACACTTACATCCCTGTGTACTTCTCGAGGCTGTTGGGCTTTACATACGAGGAGGTAGTTACACCAGTCTTTGGCGTTGATAATATTTCATAAAAACCTTGCTCGTATAATAAAACAAATCTCATAAACATTTTGCTTCTGGTGCGCCCTGCTTCCTCTTCAAAACCGCCCCCAACTCCACATGTTTGATATTAATAGTATTGAAAAGGCTGTCATGCTGCGAGCTTCATGCGTAATGTCTGAACTCCGGTAAATAGACTGATTTTGTTTTCTTTAGAAATATACAATTGGATAAAAGACGTTTCGATCTTCTTTAAAAATAAATAATTCAGGGAATGATTCGTTGCATTTAGATTGCTAGGCCAAATGTGTTGCTGATGTAGATGGATTATAGAATATAGATATATTAGGGCTTAACCGAGTGCATTTTTTACACCAGGTATTGAAAAGGCTGTCCTGCAGCGACCTTAATGCGCGTAATGTCTGAACTCCGGTAAATAGGCTGATTTTGTTTTCTTTAGAAATATTTTTTTTAATAAAATTTCACTTCTTTTTCACACATTTGCTCTGGGGCTGCACACCACTCAGAACTGGGTTCATGAACCATCCTTTCACTTCGGGCGCTTCTGTGCGACTGGCGAGTCTTTTCCGTAGCCTAGTACAGGAAGGTATTGCTATTTTCGTTATACTGCGATTGTTGTTTGAAAAGTCTTTGCTATAAAATGGACGACATTATTTTCTCTGTCAACTGGTTTTTGTACAGTGTTATCTCAATTACGGAATCCGGCAGCTACTTGTTCCTATCAATTGGTTTTTTTTCTTCACACAAACGGTTGAAAAAGGCAATGCACTCTCACTACGACAAAAGGCGGTATATTTTGTGGCATATTGTGGAAAATGAGAAGTAAATTCTTTTTTGTGACTCTTTATTTTCTCAAAATACTCGGACCTAGTGTAAAAAATGCACTCGGTTAAGCCCTAGTATATCTATATTCTATAATCTATCTACATCAGCAACAAAGTTGGCCTAGCTAACTGATTGCACCGAATCATTCCTTGTTTTCATTAAATTTTTTTAAAGAAGATTTAAACGTCTTTAATCCAGATGTATATTGATTATTATGTAGAGAACACGTATTTCTCAGTGTAATACTTCTGTCATTCTTCACAAAATCACGCCAGACTGGTGTTTTGGTTTCCTCTGTGGCATTCTGTCGTCTCTTCGGAGCCATTTTCTGGACAATCATCGGGAACAAGCTGATTTCAAGACCTGGGATGACCACCAACAAAAGCAGAAAGATCATTTTTACAACAGGTAAAGGAAACTGTGTTTAAACACTGTGGTGGATTAGTGTTGACGTCCACCGAAGCGCCAAGCCACTATTCTAGGGTCGTCAGATAGTTACATCGGGCGTCAGAACGTTACCTGGGGCGTTAGAACTTTCCCTGAGGGCGTTCAAACATTACCTAGGGTTTAGCATATTGATATGTAGCATTAGAATGTAACACTGGGACGTTAGGAAGTTTCAAACGAATATTTAGTTAAGATTTTCTGTCTGCTCTTGTATTCTTAACACTGACAGGCACGATTAAATGTTTAATGTAGCTCTACAAGTCTTAGTCGTTTTCCTTTGTTGGGGCTCATGTAGAACCATAAGGCGTCTGGTAGGGAGTTGAAGTGCTCCCAATTTTCCTCCATATTGAGCAAGGGTGAAAGTCTTTTTAACTTGTCGAAACAATACAAAACATGGTTATTATGACGTCATTGTTTAATTATTTCCTTATATTTAACTGAACATCGTGGATCTCACCAGGCTCCGTGATAGCGGGAGTGTTTCTCGTGGCCGTCACCTTCGTAGCATCTGACCTCAGGTGGCTTGCTGCGTCCCTCATGTGCGTCGTGATGGTCTCTCAATCCGTGTCAGCCGTCGTGATGCCTGCTTTAGTCCTGGACATGGCGCCAAGGTAATGCTAACATCAGGTCTTGGTGTGATGGTATGTATTGAGACGTTGCAGCTTCCCATTGCCGTTCAAATTTCCATTTAACGATTGCAAGAGGGTACCTTGCAAGAACTTTTATCTTCCCGAAAATATTAGATGGATTCATGTAGTTATTAGTGTGTATAGCCATCACAATCTCAACTCATTGTGATGATCTATGTGCATTTATTTCAGGTATGCCGGATGTATCTCTGGCATTTCAATGTCCTTAGCTTCTGTTGTGGCAATATCTGGCCCTCTGATAGTTGCGGCCTTGACACCGACGGTAAATAATCAACGTATTTATATACATTTCTTTCTGTTTGTGGATCTGATCTTTTAACCACTTTAAAAGTTTTGAAATTTTTAAATCCTTTAAATCAGTGGCTCTCAACATTCCTAATGCTGCGACTCTTTTTTTTTCAGTCCCTCATGTTGTGGCGACCCCCCCCCCCCCAACCACAACATTATTTACGTTGCCACTTCATAACTTTTGAGTATATTTGTTTTCCGATGTTCTTAGGCGACCCCTGTAAAAGGGTCATTTTACCCCCAAAGGGGTCATGACCTACAGGTTGAGAACCGCTGCTTTAACTTAATTTCGCTTTTGTGTGTTTAAGGCAAAAGTCTTAGGACCCACTTCCCGTCAACCTATCAAGCTGAAACGTGGCACATAGACTCTTCGCCAATGACAACACATTTTTCACCCATCAGGGGCCCCACCAAAAAAAATAAATCAGTTATTCCATTTTTTCCAAAGGGAAGATGAAAATAAAATGATGCCACAAATTTCACTAAATAAAATTCCTGATAGCGGCGCAAAATGAGATTCTTAAAAAAAATAATTGTATGCGTAATATTTTCTTTTATTATTCTGAAATAGTTGGTAGAAATCAATATGCGGTGTAAAAGCGGGTGGGGCGTCAATATCAAAACAAAACAAGTGGGGGAGATGAATGGTTGACGTTTTAGGTCCACTTTGAAGTAAAATTAGGTCAAAACACATGCTACAACAATCGCATTTTTAAAAAAAAACAAAAACCTTCAACGTTTCTTTATATTCATCTCTATTTGATATATTAATGTCTTCTACATCAGAATTCGCAGAGCGAGTGGACAACAGTTTGGCTCATCGTGTCGGCAGCGACCCTGTTCGGAGCTGTCATATTTCTCGTGTTTGGCCAGGCCTCACTCCTACCATGGGCAGACGACACAAGCATCCCGACACCTCACGTGATCACCCCTTTTGTTCAGTTGGGTCGACGCATGACCGTATTTATGGAAGCGCCGCCCTTGACACTGACTGACACTGGTGGTAACCACAAGTTTGCTTCTACCAACAGCCCGCACTTGTCCAGTTTCCGATCACCGGATGTTTTCCTGGATCTGACAAGGCGGACACATTCAGACATGGAGCTGACTTTGAAAAGTCACGGAAATTTGCATGAACAAGGAGTATATAACCCTGAATTTCAGCCTGATATTTATTCCATTAATAATGGATTACCTCCCTCTATAACAAATATTTCAGTAAAATTTTCAGATCGTGAATTTAATTATGTGGACATTGATGATAAAAATTCGTCACAGTTTGAGAACCTTCACGACTCAATAAACGGGGTTCACATAAACGATATTCATTTTAAGGTAGCGGAGGAGAAGTGTGATATACGCTTGTAATAGGTTATTAATTGAACATTTTGTTGGTGATTTTGTTCCATCGGAAGCACTTTTTAAACTACATTTTCAATTGGAATTAAACAAAAGATACATAATTTCATTCCATTTGATTTGCTCACATGATATATGAAAGCATCAAATGACATACAGTTCAATCACCACACAAGAGCCTCATATGAAAGCATCAAATGACATACAGTTCAATCACCACAAAAGAGCCTCACATGAAAGCATCGAATGACATACAGTTCAATCACCACACAAGAGCCTCATATGAAAGCATCGAATGACATACAGCTCAATCACCACACAAGAGCCTCATATGAAAGCATCAAATGACATACAGCTCAATCACCACACAAGAGCCCCATACCTCCAAAAACATGTCTTTATAACACAAGTTAAGTTTCCTTGTGATCTGATGAAAGGTGTATTCGTGGTTCTGGTTTAATAACGATAATACAAGAATTGGATGTGGAGCATTAAGAGCATCTTATTGGTAGATATGATGAAGGACTGGACATGTACAAGACGTAAAAGGATTGATATCATAAACTTTTTTTAACACGTATTTTAAATAATTTTGTTTACCGTAAACACACGTTGAATACACACATATATATATATAAAAATAAAGAAGTTTCTGATTTTGTGAATTATGACATAACAAAGAGAAAAGTTATTTCATAACAAACTAATATGTTTAAAAAAAACTTGACTTTTCGCGGTCTTACTATACAACGAATCGTTTTACTAGTATGTATCTAATATAGAAACCCATTAAAATAGAATTTTATAAGTCAAAATTTCGAAGGTTTGAGAAAGTATACTTAAGAGCATAGCAAGTGTTAATATCACCATGGCAAAGGCTTATAAGAATGCGGAGAGTGTTATAAAGTCTTAATACATGTATTTAATTTATTATATATATATTTATATAATAAATTAAATACTAAGAATTTTTGCCAAGCGCGCCGAGGGGGAGGGGGTTGTGGTTCTGCAACCTAACCCCCGCGATAAACGAGGAATTATTGAATTAATAATTACTATTAAAGGGAATATTGTTAAGCATGGTCCATCATGGCTCATATGATTCTGCCCTCTGCCGCTGGGTGAGCTCTGATAGTGAAAGGGCCCGAAGTTGGAGTGTGGAAAATTTAAATAATCGGCTTTCGAATGAAAAGGCACTGAAGGGGTCTAAAAGTTAGAAAGTGGAAAAAATTACTTTGAATGAAAGGGCACTGAAGGGGTCTGAAAGCTAGAAAGTGGAAAAAAAATGACTTTGAATGAAAGGGCACTGAAAGGGTCTGAAAGTTAGAAAGTGGAAAAAATTGATTTTGAATGAAAGGGCACTGAAGGGGTCTGAAAGTTAGAAAGTGGAAACAAATTTAACTTTGAATGAAAGGGCACTGAAGGGGTCTGAAAGTTAGAAAGTGGAAAAAAAATTGACTTTGAATGAAAGAGCACTGAAGGTGTCTGAAAGTTAGAAAGTGGAAAAATTAAAAAATCGACTATCAATAAAAAGACACCGGAGGTGCCATAGGTTGGATTGTGGAAAAATTTAAAAAATCGACTGTCAATAAAAGGACACCGGAGGGGCCATAGGTTGGATTGTAGAAAGATTAAACAATCGATTTCAATGAAATGACACCGGAGGGGCCATAGGTTGGATTGTAGAAAGATTAAACAATCGATTTCAATGAAATGACACCGGAGGGGCCATAGGTTGGATTGTAGAAAGATTAAACAATCGATTTCAATGAAAGGACACCGGAGGGGCTATAGGTTGGATTGTAGAAAGATTAAACAATCGATTTCAATGAAAGGACACCGCAGGGGCCATAGGTTGGATTGTAGAAAGATTAAACAATCGATTTCAATGAAAGGACATCGGAGGGGCTATAGGTTGGATTGTAGAGAGATTAAACAATCGATTTCAATGAAAGGACACCGGAGGGGCCATAGGTTGGATTGTGGAAAGATTAAACAATCGATTTCAATGAAAGGACACCGGAGGGGCTATAGGTTGGATTGTGGAAAGATTAAACAATCGATTTCAATGAAAGGACACCGGAGGGGCTATAGGTTGGATTGTAGAAAGATTAAACAATCGATTTCAATGAAAGGACACACACCCCATTCCCCACACACAAAAAACACCGAAAAAGTAAAAACAGGGTAAGTTCCCGGGGGGGGGGGGGCGCACCAAAAGTAGCGAGACTGTTCTGATGCACGCAACAATACAAACATCATAGGCCCTCAACCTGAGCTCAAATGATCGGGCAATACAAACATCACTGTAAAATCATTATAATTTTTTTTTTTTTATCTTTTTAATAATTGAATTTAGTAAATAGTTCAGAAAATTAAATGTCTAAAAGGTTTAGAGCAGGGGTGGGCAAACTACGGCCCGCGGGCCACATGCGGCCCGGCAACTGATATTATGTGGCCCTAGAAGGCATTAAGACATTTTTTTTTTTTTAAATTACTTAGTTCTTAAGTAATTTTGTTGAATTTTACAGAATTTCCTGTACCGTACCGTTATGATTGTTTTAACAATGTTTGATCAACTTTCTAATTCTCTATTTTTTTAAAAACAGTCCTTGACTTTTTGTCATGTAAGGCTAAAAAGCGAATTTACCGATTTTAACATAGAGAAATGTTTATCGGCATAAAACTGGACATAATATACATCCCCCCCAACCACCCCCCCCCCCCCCCCCACAATAGCCATTACATTTGTCAATGTGGCCCGCCGCACAAAAAAGTTTGCCCACCCCTGGTTTAGAGAAACAAAATAATTGAAAGCAGAACAAAACAAAAACCAAACAAAAAACTCGAAAGACGGCTATAAAATATGAATACATTGTGTTCCTAAATGAACATTCAATTATTCAATCCATGTCATTTACAGGACATGACATGCCAAAAACGAACGGGACACTTACATCCAACTATGAAACAAACAAACTGACCAACAAACAACAATGCAAAACCCAAAAAAAAACAAAAAAAAAAATCCAACTCGTTTTGTTTACTTTATGTTTTTATTTAGTTGAATATTTTCCTGTTTCAACACTGGTATAGTGAGGCATAGTGCCGCCCGGGGAGCGACACGTTTTTTTCCGCCCCACCTCCAGGAATAAAACTCTGCAGTCGGCCGAAAATGCCGCCCTACCACAAAAAGAACAATCACCGCCCCTTCCACCCACGCCCCTTCCACCCACGCCCCTTCCACACACGCCCCTTCCACCCACGCCCCTTCTACCCACGCCCCTACCACCCACGCCCCTTCCACCCACGCCCCTTCCAATCCCTCATCTGCCACATCATCTCCTCCACCCTCCCTTTTCATTCGTCACTGCTATGTAAAAACGGAGATGGAATACAATAATCTAATTTTGCTTTGAAATTTTTTTTTTAGTTTAAAGTTTGTAACAATGGATGGAGGCCTGAATCATGTCCAGTTACAAACGGCGTGATAGAAGGTTGGGTTCTGGTACCCTACTTATTTGGGCTAATTGTCTCCACCGTGTTTTATACCTGTTGCCTTCAGAAGGTGGAGACATTGGAATAGTCGCAATATAACGCACGAAATGTTAACTACTCCAACACTTGTGTGCTCCATACAAAATACAAAGGTCTTCACAGAGGCGTAGCTAGAGTGTTTGGCGCCCGGGGAAAAGATTCATTTTAAAGAGCCCCCCCCCCCCATGTTCTTTGTTCAACTCCCAAATCCATAATTTTCATCAATAAAATGACACCAGAGCACATTTTGGCACCCTTAAATAGTCTGGGATATCGGTCCCCCTTGCCCTCTTTTCCTTAGCTACACCTCTGGGTCTTCAACAATATCATCAGGGATTCACGTGTAGCAGTTGACTGTGTGCTCAATGCTGGATCAGAAGCCAATTTTCAACACAATATTGTTATTCCTTTATACCTGGACACAATGTGGTCATAAAATTAATATGAAAAAAAAAACATACTTGAGGCCCTGCAACATCCAACTCCTAGAAAAACTTACGTTGAACCTAGCACAAAAGTCACTTGCTAAAGATTTGCCAAAGCTGTTCGAACTCCTAATACGGCCTTCACTGGCTAAAGACTTGCCCAAACTGTTTGAACTCCTAATATGGCCTTTCGTCTTTTTTTTCTCCGTCACTGTGTTACATTATTTTTTTATTAATTATAAATGAAGTAAAAGCGTTTTTGTGGCGTAATACCATTGGGAAAAATTACAAAAATGGGAAACTCCCATAAAATAATTTATGTTTATAGGAAAATATCTGAGCAACTTTATAACATTTAATTAAAACGATATTTTAAAAAAAAGATGTTTTTATAATTTGATATTTCGCGGCTGCTCATTAATTACTTTATAATTTCATAAAATCTAACGAGAGAGGACAGTTTGCACGAGAGAGGACAGTTTGCACGAGAGCGGACAGTTTGCACGAGAGAGGACAGTTTGCACGAGAGAGGACAGTTTGCACGAGAGAGGACAGTTTGCACGAGAGAGGACAGTTTGCACGAGAGAGGACAGTTTGCACGAGAGAGGACAGTTTGCCGTATATTGTAAATGGTAAACATAAAAATAAATAAGTCTCAATTCTATCATGTTTTTCAAACTGGATTAAAATTTTGGCCACAACTTCCAATTTTTAAATTTTGATCCGCCACTACGTCAGGCCTTAAAATAACAACTTCATTATTATGCAACTTATTCGAAATCACGAACAGGATATATCATGTCCAACAAGCCATCCATGTCTAATACGTTATCTAGTGACACCATGACCTACTTGAAATAATGTAGCCACTGTGACATCATGGGAAAACCATAGATCCCATCGCTACCGGTTCAACACGCCAAGACTCGGCCAAAACAAAACGTGAATTTCAAGCTTGGGGTGAAGCGGAAGGGACAAGTCTTCGGAAGATTCTTTAGGAGAGTACGATCAAGCATAATTATTCAGCAAAGAAAATGGAAGGTAAAGGCGAAATGGTTGTCAGCTTAGGCGCAGAAGAAAAAAGGCGAATGAACACAGCAGCACAAGGCATCGCCAATGTGGAGAGTCTTAATGATGGCACACGTTCCTTAACGAACAACGTTACGAATAACAACATGATTTCATTTGGTGAACAAGGTAACGCATTATTAGAAGTTCGGTTAGATTCAGGGGACACAAATCCGCCGAACGGAGATCAGATTAACACTAATCAAATCTCAGACTTGGAAAATGGTACTACAAGTTGCAAGGATGTTAACAGTGTCCCCGCATCAAAGGCTGACAACGCCACTGGGTGCAAGAATAAAAACTCAAATACCGTCTGTTCGGAAAATGCTGAAACAAATAAAAGTAGTCTCGCGGAGGTACACACGGCTGATTCTCAAATGTTCATATTGTCTAAGACACAGTTGGAGTGCAAAGAAGGACAGCTTAGCATGGAAGTAACACAGAAAAACTCCAACTTTGGGAACTCATTAAATGACAACGCGTCTAATAAACGCAACACTTCCGGTAGAAAGCAGCACATGACCCCAAATCGTGACCACCCCGGACGTGTCACGAGACGAAGTAAAGTCGTGAGCTCCTGCCAGTCGCTGGCCGCACGCGTGTTCTCCTGGAGGTCCATGATGCTGTTAATGCTTCACTTGTCATTCGTGATCAACACCATCCCCAAGAATACGGCCCCCATAGCCATTGTTTGCATGGTCAGACCCCAATCAGGTGAGAGGTCGGGTGGTGGGTCGACGAATGCCACGATGAGCGGTGTAACTCAAGGTGTGCTTTCCTCACAGATGGAAGAGGCTCTCAGTGCGGCTGTTCAGATGAATACGACAGACGAGAAGGTGAGTTGAAGAAAACTGTACAAGGGCAATATGAGAGTGTGGGTATGTAGCACTGGTTACCTCATGTCACGAGTTTGCCTGTAGTTGCAGTTTGTAATGTAGGCTACCATCCTGCAGAGTTTCACTTCAATATAAACTGAAAAAATGTAAAAGAATGTTTACACAATGTCAGTAGTCTTCTACTCAGAATATGACCGCGTGACTATCTGCTTTTCTTAGAAATTTCAACTTTTTTCCTGACCTGCATAGAGCTTCCATATATATATTTACAAATTATATGTTATTGAAATCCTTGCATTGCTTGACTAGGCTTGTGCCAATGTTGTTTCTTTTAGCAAATTTCAACTTACCACTTAATTGTCGGTTTGGAAGGACGTGGACGTCTTCTACATTAAAGTTCTGAATCGTCATCTGTCTGTCTAAATAATGTTAAATTAAAAACCAGGTAAATAATTTTTATTCTGACAATTTAAATTTTGAGTCATAAAATTTTCATTTTTTTTTTTGCTGTCCCCCTTTGGCCTTCATCAGTCTGATGATTTCGAGTTTGACTGGGACTCCAACACCGTCGGACTTGTTTTGTCGGCCATCTCATTCACGTCGTGGGTTGGTCCATTTTTTGCAAATATGATACGCGGTTACCTTGGCAACAAATGGACCATTACTCTGCTGACTCTTGGCTCTGCATTGACGACCATGTTGTCTCCCCCTGCTGCACGCATGGGACCGAATGTTCTGGTCGGGCTCAGGATCATCTCAGGACTCGCACTGGTGAGTGGTTTTCTCGGAATGACAAAGAGTTGATCCCTGCTGTGGAAATTATTTGACACATTTGGCTGGTGCGGAAAAGACGTGGTTTGCTCCTGTACGTCGCTGGGACTAGTCATTATTTTCGACATCTGTCTATTAATACAGAATTTTGAGCTTGAACACTATATTAATTATAAGCTATTCTGGAAATACAACTATGAGAACTCTTCCTTCTCATTTACTTCCCAATGACCACCATGGAAAGCATGGAGATATTGGTATAATTTGCTAACATTGCGTTTTTTTTTAAAAATTGTTCCCAGGGAGCCTGCTTGCCCATTGTTTCAGAGACCATTGTCTGGTGGACTCCAGAATCTGAAAGGCTGACCGCAACAACTGTGACATTTTCTGGTACGTTGAGCTCAAGTCCATGGCGTCTACAACGGCAATAGCTTAGTATGTTCTTTCTAAAAGTAAACTTTAGAATATATACCGCTATAGCTCAAGTTTAATGTATACGATTCTAAAATTGATTAGCATCATTAAAAAAAAAAAACACGCATCATTTTAATTTATGTCCTAGTAGTTATTCACCAGTGATGTTACTAATCTATTAAAATAAACGGGTCCTGGGATAGACAATGATGGATGCAGGATTCGTACAAACCAAGAGATTTATTCATTGTTTGAAGTCCCACTTAAAGTCCCGACAATGGAAAAAAAAAGACAGACTGTGCTGGACAGGACACCTTGAGAGGATGCCGGATTGTAGAGCAGCAAAAGTGAGCTACAGGCAGAAATCTAAAGGCAGGCGTCTCACCGGTTGACCAAGACTGAAACGGGTCGGCAATATTGAGAATGACTTACACCAGCTAAAAGTCCGCGCATGGAGGCGGAAAGACACAAATCTATCCGAATGGAAGGATGTGGTGGAGCAGAACAGTGCCAAAATGGGCTGTAGCGCCACTGAGGATTATGCCTGAATGGAATGATGTGGTGGAGCAGGCCAGGGCTCTACATGGACTGTAGCGCCACTGATGACGATGTCTTAATGGAAGGATTTGGTGGAGCAGGCCAGGCCCAACAAGGACTGCAGCGACACTAATGATGAATAAATTAAAGTGTATAAAATCTTTCTTTTATACAAAACAAATTTAAAAATAAAATAACGAAGAACTTGCTGGTAAATTAAAAATTTTCGAACCATGTCCAGTTTATTGTATTTCCTCAGGATTTAACATGGCCGGCATCGTAACCTTCTTCATTGCTGGCTTTTTGTGTTCTGTTCCCATTGACAACGGCTGGCCATTTGTTTTCTACATCTTTGGTAAAATTTTCCTTTGTAAAGCTTACTCTGTGTTGATGTGCATTTATATTTGTGCCGAAAGGCATTTTGGTTGGTTAATTAAAAAAAAACTAGCTTGAGAACATTTATCCCGTCATATTGAGTTCGTATCTTAACTAAAAGATTCTAATTTGCAATAAATAAACGAAACCTCCTTAGAAAGTTCAAATTTACATTCGAAAATAGTACATAAGAAACACGAAGGGGAAAAAAAAAACACGTATTTTAAAGAAATTGTCCCGACTAGCTGATTGACTCCCCCCCCCCCCCCCCCCCCCCCCGGGGTTCCGGTCGACAAGTCTGTAGTGGCTTGCCGATTTGGAAGCGCTGGCCACCGACCCCCTCGGCGTTAACCCGGGGCACATTACCACCATTGCGTGTCCCGCGTGGCAGACAGGGGCATGCATGGTAGTTGCTGGAATAAACAGCTCCTACAGTGCTGCCACCTGTGATACTTGGCATAAATCTAGCTTTTAGAAAAATCATCTTCAACTATCAGTTCACATAAACATGCCTGTTAGAAGTACATGTATATTCAACTATCCGTACACCAGGGGCCGTAACTCTACTGTGGACACTAGTGTGGCACCTAATGACGTCTCAAAAACCCGAAGACCATCCCTGGATCTCAGACGAGGAGAAGTCTTTCATTATAGCCACACGTAGTCGTAGTGTCGGGGCGAAAAAGGTAGACAATATATGTATGGAAATCCTTGTCTTAGGGAGAATTATGTAATCGTATTCGCATCAAAGTAATCAGGAAATCCAATGCATCTTTTCAGGTTAAATTGTGTCCGTTACGTATGATTATATTTAAAGGATCATTGAAAATAAGACGTCTTCATTATCAATCAGAGTTGTCACGTGTCTTTTGGAAGGGCTCGCCCCCCCCCCCCCACTTCTTTCCCTGCCATATTACGATTGCGCGCCCACAGCATTTATATTTAATAGTTTTTTTTTTCTTCTTGACAACTTGGTGCCTTTTAAATATCATTGCCCCCACCCCGCATCATGCATCCAATGGGGATGCAAGGTTACAGCGTCGGTTCTGCAACCAATGTTTTTAGTTAAAGACCTTAGAAACAACATCTTTTTTACTTATTAATATCAAATCTTTTGAAATTTTACCCTTAATTGTTAGAAAAACACATACATATGAACTTACAAATACAGTTTCATAAAAAATGACACATAAGAGTTTATATAGAATATATTTTGTGACTATTTTTCCTGTGACTTCTTTTTTGTAACATTTTTTCATAATGAATTTTTTTCTGTGGCATTTTAGGTAACTTTTTTCTCTGTGACCTTTTTCTGGTGACTTCCTAAAAAAAATTGTGACTTTTTAAAAGCAAAATGTTTGATTTTTCTCTATGACTTTTTTCCAACCAAAATATGTGATTTGTTTTCATATGAATATTTCCTAGCAAAATGTATCATTCATTTTACCTGTGACTTTTTTCCTACCAGAATGTAGAACGTTTTACGGCTCAAACCTAACCTTATATCAATTTTTTAAATTGTTCTTTTTAAAAAAAATACCCTTAAATCCTTTATCCCCCATCGTCTTTTTTTTCAAAATAACTATCAGATTACGCCATATTTTTATATCTATGTGACTCTCTCAGACAGGAAGCAGAGATAAGCCTCCATATCGAACCATCATGAGGTCAGTGCCCATTATTGTGTACCTCATCGTCACTATCGTGCACATCTGGAATGCGACGATCGTCTACACCTACTTGCCTGTGTACTTCTCAAGGCTGTTGGGCTTTACATACGAAGAGGTAATACTTCTAGTCTATGTGGTTGATGACATTACATAAATATTTTTTTTAAATCGCATATAAAACATATGAATAGATCTTAAAATGCTAAATACCGTCTTAGTGGCATGTTCTCATTGGCCTGCTATCATACTTCGTAAGGAGGGTGCACAGTCAGCCGGTTTTGTACTTATTTTTATTTTTAGAATCCTCTCTTCCACACCTCTAGTAAATGTTCTTCTTTGAAGTTCGTGTTCTTTTCAACTATTGTTTCTTTGAAGTTCGTGACTGTTTCAACTATTGTTTCTTTGAAGTTCGTGACTGTTTAAAATATTGTTTCTTTGAAGTTCGTGACTGTTTCAACTCTAGTTTCTTTGAATTTCGTGACTGTTTTAACTATTGTTTCTTTGAAGTTCGTGTTCTGTTTCAACTATTGTTTCTTTGAAGTTCGTGACTGTTTCAACTATTTTTTATTTGAAGTTCGTGTTCTGTTTCAACTATTGTTTCTTTGACATTCGTGTTCTGTTTCAACTATTGTTTCTTTGAAGTTCGTGACTGTTTCAACTATTTTTTCTTTGAAGTTCGTGTTCTGTTTCAACTATTGTTTCTTTGAAGTTCGTGGCTGTTTCAATTATTTTTTATTTGAAGTTCGTGGCTGTTTCAACTATTGTTTCTTTGAAGTTTGTGACTGTTTCAATTATTTTTTCTTTGACGTTCGTGTTCTGTTTCAACTATTGTTTCTTTGAGGTTCGTGACTGTTTCAATTATTTTTTATTTGAAGTTCGTGGCTGTTTCAACTATTGTTTCTTTGAAGTTTGTGTTCTGTTTCAATTATTTTTTCTTTGACGTTCGTGTTCTGTTTCAACTATTTTTTCTTTGAAGTTCGTGTTCTGTTTCAACTATTGTTTCTTTGAAGTTCGTGTCTTTGTAAATGTCAATGACTTCTTGTTTGTTCTAGGACACACCGCCCACCTAGACTCCGTGCTAACTCGTGCCATTAATGTAACTGTTACCAACTGGTAATTAGATAATTAGTTCCATAGCTTCGTTAAATCCAAGGGTGACTATTACACGAAGAATGATCTACAAGACATGTGGTTCTTTATTCAACATTAAGCGAGCCTTCTTCGTTATCTCTCTCCGACTCACTCGCTAGCGAAAAACCATCGCAACGTACAACGTCCTCTCCCATACCCAAATACGGCACAAATACAAACCACTTGTAAACTGCTACTCAATTAATCTCCACACCATAACATACACCCATTTGAACGAATCACGAGCCGTAACAATGTACAGGTACAGATCAGACCAGATCGCATGCTAAGCAAAATTATAAAATATAACGTAACATCAATTTCTATTGACTCAATGTCAGTCGACCAAGTGTCCAATTGTGATAATTTAACGTTAGACAGGTGTGCTGGTTTCCTCAATGGCGTTTTCTCGTCTGCTCGGGTCGTTTGTCTGGACGGTCTTCGGGAACGTGTTAATGGCAAGACCTGGGATGACCACCAACAAAAACAGAAAGATCATGTTTACGTCAGGTAAATGAAAATGATCTTTAAAACCGGTGGTTGAAATGTGGGCACGCTACATTAAGTTTCAAGACGGTATGGGGGGGGGGGGGTCTAAAAGTTACTTGGGACGTCAGAGTGTGGCTGGGAACGTTCAGATGGGACTTCGGGATTCAGAAAATGTGTCTTAAGGGCGTCAGGAAGTGCCTTTTGGAGCAATCAAGTGACTTGTGTCGTAATGGGTCGACAGGATTTTACTTTTTGAGTCAGGGCGTGATTTAGGGCATAAGAATGTCATAATGGGAGTCAGCAAGTGCCTTTAACGTTTAACAGTAAGGTGAATTAGTGCATATATTAAGAATTTATTTTAATCCATCTAAGTTTCTATACACGTTAAATAACAAATAATTCTACTGGATTATTCAGACAAAATATTCGAATGCCATTTTGAGGCGACCAAAGACGAATATAGAGTTGTTTTATTATACACAAAGCAATGACATGCTGTCCCCAAAACAAACGCTACATTTACGTTTTGAGATCTCTTATAACATTATTATGAACTGACTCGAAATTTTAACTCAATAGGGTCCGTTGTATCGGGGGTATTTCTTGTGGCCGTGACCTTCATCGACTCTGACCTCAGGTGGTTGGCCGCGGTCCTTATGTGTGTCGTGATGTTGTCCCAGTGCGTGAATGCCGTGATAATGGCTATATTAGTTCTGGACCTGGCACCCAGGTAAAATTATCACCTGATGTAATGTTAAGTTATCAAGCGTTATAAAAAAACCAAGCACAAACCTTTATCTTTTCCCTACCCTCTCACAAACCCAACCTCCCGTATTCCCCCCTCCCACTTCGTTCTGACTTTCACATCCTCTTACATTTTACTTTTTACCTCCTCAATCCCCCCCCCCACATTGTTTTCAACTGAGCATCCTCCCTTAACATAAATCCTCTTTCATCGACCCGTTCCCCAGCAACCTCTTAACTCGCACTAACACCCCCCCGCACCCCCACTTGTCCTCTAAAATCTCTCCTAATCCTCCTATTCACCTCTTTATCTCCACTCATCACCCTCGATCAAGTTTCCCCGTGCACTGTCCCGTTGGATTTAGGATCGTCCACAATTCCATTTATTTAATGATTACATATGATGCCTATTGGAACACTTGAGACCCGTTTAGCTAGATTACGTTAATCGTAATTACACATAGCAGTTTGAATCTAAAATATATAAAAGCAATGCCGAGCCTAACCATCAATTCCAATTAAGATAGAGCTGAAGGAGAGCGCTTGACTGCTTACTTTTCAGGTACGCGGGATTCATCTCCGGCACCGCAATGTCCATAGCCTCTGTTGTGGCCATACCTGGCCCCCTCATGGTTGCTGCACTGACACCAACGGTAACGGATAGAAGATTAGTTTTAGCATTGTTACCCTACTTATTATGAATGCAGTTCGATTTATACATACATATATATATATATATATATATATATATATAAGTATATATAAAATCATATCTAGTTGTTCATATCTCAGAATCGTAAGTAACCGAAGAACTGAGATGGATGTACAGTGTACAGGCTAGTATTTAAAATTAGATATATCGGCGATTTACGTATTACTTATTAGTTTTATTGAAAATTTTTGGAAAATAGAGAAAAAAATATACTAATTTTTAAAAAAGGTGGTTATGGCGGGTCTTTGCACTGACCGAATTTTTTCTTGTTGTTGTCTTCTATGTCAGAACGCGCAGTCCGAGTGGAATACAGTATGGCTAATCATGGCGGCAGCGATGTTCGCCACTGCTGCCATATTTCTTGTGTTTGGCCAGGCCTCCACTCTACCATGGGCTGACGCCGATATTCCGTTAAGTTCAGCGGAGGGTACGCAAAATGACCGCATTATTGGAAGCACCGCCCCTGACACTGACTGATCCAGGCGATGACCACAACTTCACAAGGCCGTTTCTGATTATATTAGCCAACTTGTGTCTAGTTTCCAGTAAACTGATCTTACGTCTAGCCCTAGCTGACCGTAATGATGCAGACGACCCAGAATAGCTCTGCGTAACCCAGAGAAGGTGGCGAAAACCCAATAGTTCAGCCTATTTCTTTCGATACTCAAAGGTTACCGCCCTCAATTGCAAATGCTACAGAAAATGTATCAAATCATGAATTTTTTGAATGCACGTATTCTTGAGACGAGGTCGACCATAATGATATAAAAAGTGCTGTCTTGGAGGTTGTGTGGCGATATGCTGATATGCGGCGTATAACATTTAGTTTATTTCGTAAGTTTGTGTGTAACATCTACTTTTTAATGATGTTGATTATTTTAAAACTTTAGCTTTTAAGCATTACTAAGCTTCCTTAGACTTCTATACAGTATACATCATTTACGAGAACATCACTGTTAGATTCATCACTGATAGATTCATCACTGGTAGATTCATCAGACTGATAGATTGATCACTGATAGATGCATCACTGATCGATTCATCACTAGGGGATTCAACACAGATAGATTCATCACTGATAGATTCACCTCCGATAGATTCATCACCGATAGATTCATCCCTGATAGATTCATCCCTGATAGATTATTCACTGAAAGATTCATCACTTTATGAAAACCTTCATGACTTTATCAGCTGATTCAACGTGGACGATTTTCGTTTCTATTTAGCAGGGGAAAAACCACACTTTGATGTAACCTTGTGATCGATTATTAATGATTATTGAACGCGGCTATTAGTCCCAATGAACTTGTTGATTGGTGTTTATTTATTGGAATTGTTACTCGGGAAATTGTGTGTGCATTTAAATAGGATGTGCTAATTAAAAGGACCAAAATGACATACGTTGCAATCCAGAAGAAGACATTGAAAAGACTTTAAACAATTATTTGTTGAACTCTAATATTAAATTGCTATGCTGGTGTATTTGTTTACAGATAATTTCAATTTGAAAATCTAAATACCCGCGACATTAATTAATCTTGAGCAAAGCAAGACACAGAAATGTAAATAAAAATATATGTGTGTGTATATATAAACGTCTTTACATAGTCATCAGCTCGTTTACTATATTTTTTTTCTTCATCGATACCGTATTTGTTCACTTAAGAGGGCTTTTTCGTAGACACAGTTATTGTTTCGTTTCGTCTTCTCACAGGCTCCCCCCCCCTCCCCCACACACTTAAAAAAAAAAAAATTTAATTTCCAAAAATAATGTTAAAACAACACTTTTAAATAAATGTTGTCAATACGAGCTGTTTAAGAGTTTAAACTTTAATGACAGACCAAATGTAAGTATCTCAGGTCTGCAACTTGTACTCAAAACGTAATTATCACAAATTAAAATTGATTGGTAAAATTGATTACAACCTTGAAACAATGAACGTTTGTGAAATATATATTGAAAAACTCGGACTCTTACAAAAACAAAAAACAAACAAAACAAAAAACAATTAAAATTTGAAATGTTTGGAGAAGCAAAATATTTGACAACAAAAATAAATCTTAGAGGGGTGTTGAATGAAAAATCTTTTTAAAAAAACAATGTTAATAATTTAACACTCAACTGTCAAATCAATTTGCAAAGAAAGGAAATGCAATTACTGGAGAGGAAAGATTAAAAAAATAACAATCTCAAATTACTTAGTGCAGTGGTCGGCAAACTCATGAGTCAGAAGAGCCAATAATCGGAAGCAGGACGATTAAAAAATATTTGAGAGCCAAATTTCTTTTCAAGAACCCTGTTTTTCGGAGTCAAAACAGATTTGGGGCAGACTGGCCGAGCCGCACTCCGATCTACCCCCTCAACCTACACATCAATACATTTCCCTTCAAATCCCGGTTACCCGATGCTCCATAAAAATTATGTTGCATGGCTTTTTTGTGCATTTAATATCAGGAATACATGTTCTCTTGCATATTCTAGTCAAAGAACCACTGGGCCTGCAGTTAAAGTTGAGGATAAAATATTAAAACGTGTGCTAGCCATTCAGCCATACAAGTCATTCAGCCATACAAGTTCGAAATTAGTCCGTTGTTTTTTTTTTTTCGACTGCATTAAACCTCTCTCCAACAGCTGAATTGGTCGAGAATATCATTTTCGTACGATGCAGCCCTTCGAATTCCGTTCTGTGTGTAAAATAAATTAACCAATGAACAAGCCAGGGGATATTTAACCATTCCAATTTTTTAAAATTATTTTCTATGCTATCCTTACTATTTCTTTAAGAGACCACTGTAGCGAAATGAAAACCCCTGGCCGAGGTGTCTTATGGAGAATCAACTGTATCCCAAGAACAATATTCCCCCCCCCCTCTTCATGCATTTAGGAGACCCAAGATAACGTATACTTGGTGGAGACTTCCTGGGCAGCATTTGCGTCGCAGGAGTTGTTCGAACTACACTGAATTCAATCAGTCATCGTATTTAATCCTGAGGCACTCATAACCACACATAACCATTCATAACCACACATAACCACACATAGCCACACATAACCACACATAACCACACATAACCACACATAACCACACATAACCACACATAACCACACATAACCACACATAACCACACAGCCAGCCAATCATCCATTCTTCGTCTATCGTGGCAGAGCATTTAAATTCTCAAGGAATGTGTTACGCTTCAAGGCTGCCCTGGCATCTACTATGAGCTGTCGGGGTGACAGCATTGCTTCCCCAACCGTTGCGCATGTGTCAGTTTATGAATGCAGCAACGTACCCTACCAGAACCAGAACTAAAATTTAGGGCAGTGCCATCGATGTCTTGCCTGTCTGGGGGACCACTGCATAACATTTCCAACAACCTACACTTACTATACATGGCTTGTTTGTTTTGTGAACCGTATCGAATGACCTCTTAACGTTCATTTTTAATCAAGTCGACCCGCGGATTATGTAATATAGTCTAAGGTCAGGAAGTAAAAGTTGTTACACCTGTTTCAGCTGTACATGTGTACACTCATACACACAATCATACACCCGGAAAGTTTGAGCTACCTCGTTTTTTCGAATACAGGTACACCTAACAAGGTAAACATTTTGAAGAATGTTTCAGTAGATAAATTGTTTAAGCCCATTGCATAGTAACTTATGCGCAGTTTTGATGTTTTTAGTATACGAATTAATGTTAACCGCGCGTGATAAATAGTGTCGCTTTCACAGGTGGATGTAGGACACACAAGATCTGTGTGTGTGTTACCCAACACGACTGTGCACCAGTAAACCAGGTCTTAGTCCCTACAATGCTGCCCGACGCACTTTTGCTGTTCATTTGACATGGTACAGCATAGCTGAGAAGTTAAGCGTTCATTCGAACCAACCGGGACTCCAGTCGAGTTTGAGTGGGAAAAAATATTTCGCCTTGGACTTTGGTGCTCTCCACAAAAACACAAAACCTAGACTATAGGTCAGCCAGATTTTTTACATATAAATATATGGTTTTAAAATGCTAATATATATATATATATATATATATATATATATATATATATATATATATATATTCATTTTGTAATGGAAAACAATCACACAAAAAAAACA